>DWQT01001642.1:0-16146 GCA_018244895.1 Myscelus amystis hages
CGAAAAAGTATGTCTCCCTTACCACACCCTTCAAACCAGAACACAGCAGCGCTTAACACTGCTGTTATAAGGCAGAATTAGGTGTGGCGGTGGTCGAACCACAGAGGGTCCTACCACCAATAAAGCAAATAAGCTGCTATGTTAATAAGAATCCGATATAGCTTTGTAACGAATAGACACCCGCGGTGAAACAAGTTCACACGACAATTCTTATCAACTCCGTTGACTCACTCAGTAATAAAATAGTTGGCAATATATCAAGTTCAACCACATCGCTGGCCCATTGGGATTTTCTAGGAAACGCCGTTTTAATCACATCATGCAATTCATTATTATGTTAGAATAATCAACATGTATATTACTACGAGAGCATTTTCTTACTTGACAGTAATCTGAGGTCGTGGGTTCAATTCCCATCCCACAAATATCTGTGTGATGAGCACATTTGTTTGTTCTTGGTCTGGTTGTAGTAAAAATATAGGTACTTTTAAGTATTACATGATATGTATATATATGTTTCTTGATCAGTTGTTCGGTTACCATAATAAAGACATCTGATTTGGAATCATCATTAGTAATAAAGTGTAATAACATCTGATTAGATGTCCGTTCGCCTTTATAAGGCAATAAATAACATTAAGTGAACGATGTTAAAACCCAACGCATTATTATTATCATTACACCATAACGCCACGCCCCTAACAGGGTAGGCAGGAAACACAAATAATAATTGATCATTATGTTTAATATTCTTTCTCTATTTTTCATCAAATACAGTAACTTTGCAGAAAAAAAAATTGCAAGAAATGCTCGGTAACGTTTTTTTATATTTAAATGACCTTTTCGTTCAACATGATAGCATTGTACCTACATACATGCAAAGGTCACAAAAAATACTTACAAAAAATTTAAAAAGTCACCTCGTAATCCAAATCCCTTGAACCCAGGAAGATTTATACCCTCCGAATATATGTACATTCTGTAGGTATTTGCTAAGTTCATTCACTGGCTAGTCTATCAATCTTGCAACGTGTCGTACGAAACAAACAGCTTTGCGATTAAAACAAACGAATACAGGTCTTAACACAAAGCTATAAGGCTGCTATGAGTGGCATCTGATATGTGTACGGCACTGAATGTCTCGAATGTTGACACACTCTTTGGAGATTTCCTCGTCCCCGTGACATGTTCTAAGTAGTTGACCCAAATTTACTAATACATGTAATGTCATTCTATAATAATTATTATTGACCTCTTCTTATATAGTACAACATCAGAAATAATGACCTAAATATATTTTTTAAATTCTGTTATCAAATTTGTGCAGAAAAATATCCTCAATTACTTGCCGTCTGTTTCCATGCAATAGGATAATTTAATATTAGGTAGTTATTGTCAACATGCCAAAAGAGATAACAGTTTAAAAAAACGCTGAACTGTAAGAGAGCTGAACAATATTAGATCTGATAGTAAAAAGCTAACAAAATTTAAAAAAAATGACCGTAATTGAAAAAAAAAAATATCGCCTGTTAAAATCATTGGTGGTAATAAAAAAGCCGTTGGCGTGTTACATCTGATTGTGACCAGACAACTCTATCAAGGAGAACTCGAGTTTAACGCCCTTTATACATACCAGAGGAGAAACCCTTACTTTCGCATACTTCCACATAGAAAATCTTGTATAATTGATTACACTCTTGTAATTGATTTTCTTCAAGAACTGAAAATATGCGCAATTGCTGTTATAAACAGTACACAATTTAAACGGAATGAAAACATTAGGCATAGCTTGCTCGTATTTGAGCAATAAATTAGTTTAAATTATAGCAAATCGTCAGTGCCTACCTACCGAAATGACTATTCAGTGTTTTTGTTAAAAGGGAACACATTTTTTTAAATGGAGGTGCTAACAGCTAATGGACACGCAAACAGAACTGTTTTTTAAAACATGAAACTTTCATAAATTAATAGACACACAACATTGTGACCCAACACGCAAGCAGAGCACAATCGAATTTATTATCAAATGTTTTCTTAATCTATCTATCTATCTATATATACATAGGTATATAGGAGATTTACAGCGATGTATTGACTCATCACAATATCTGTAAAACCAGAAGACCTAGATACTTGAAATTTGGTAGGAATATTCCTTTTGGTCAGTAGAGGTCAGCTAAGAACGGATTTTACGAAATTCTAACTGTAATGCGCGGGGGGGGGGGGTTAATTATAATTTATACAGCAATGCAACGTTTGCCGGGTCAGCTAGTAAGAAATAATCGAAAAAACAAAAGGTTGTGACATTCCCAAGCTCATAGAACGGACCGAATGAAGTACTTTGTGCACTTCTAACATACACAGCATTTTCGTAACATCGGGATATGGGTTAGATTGGCACTCGTGTGTTAACCAGCGGCTCACAACGTAACCGGGTAACGGTGTTTTCTCGTACATGACGTCACGGTTCAACAACACTCATTTGACTATCAAACTTCCCAGTATTCATTTACTTGCAAATAACCGAATATCGTCGCAATAATACTTCGTTTTTATTGAACGTATGAAAGACTTAAGTAGTTCAAATCTTTAAATGAACTCTGCTCTACCTTTTATTCCAATACATTGCAAAAAAACCCATCAGCCCTGTAGAACTCATTAGGTGTAAATATAAACTAAACTGTAAATATATAAAAACTGGTATTTAGTTTTAATATTTACCTCAAGGGAGTCAACTAAGGGGTGAAAATTTTATTTATAATCCATCGATTTTGAAAATAACGGTATAAAAATAGTCCGTAGCTTTGTGTCTTGCAATGCATCGCGGTACCTTTTGAAGGGTTCACCCCGTCAATGAAAAAAAAACTAACTGATGTTTTAGTTAGTAATTTAGGGTTAGACAGTGGTGTATAAACTTACCTGGAGACATTAGGAGATTGTATTACTTAGAGAATATCGAACTGGTTATTTACATATTAATAACAGACGAACAGCGGGGCTTATAACTGTTCGGTATGATTGAATACAGACGCGGTTTTGTATGGAACCGGTTGGAGGACACAAATAGACGTTTGTTTAGAAAAAACGGTCAGCTAACACCATAGTGCACGGTAGTTATGATTTGGCTGCATGTAAACAGAGCTTTAAGTGTCCGGACCCGTTTTATAAACATTACAATGTTTATTATCAATAGGTTCCCGTAGAAATATTAATTGTAGCTTCTGTTGAACTTTGTATGTACCTATTAATTCTATGTTATACAAATCGGACTATATTTAAAAAAAAATTAAAAATATCCTTCTATTGTCAAAATTCGCCGAAAATTTACTCTATCATTATTTTTCACAATACATAACTTTGCTGCCTGAGCTGTTTATTCCGATGGGAACTTTAGTAGAAACGCAATTCGACAGTTCAAATTGATGACGTCATGATGAGGTTACTTGAGGTCAACCGCTGAGATGGCGGGAAATGCGTCTTTCATCAGACTGTTACCGCATTAAGACATTGTTCGTCTCGATTCTGTAATGTTACTGAAAAGTTTCATGCACTGGAAATCAACCTTTAAATTATATTATATTATCTGCGCATATTACCATACTTAGATTCTTGCAACATTGAGCCATCTTTTTTGTTAATTTTACTACATGAGTAATTGTCCATTTAATCGAAAACTACGAGTAATTATATAAAAAATAGGACCGCACAGAAAATCGGTAGCAGAACGCATAACGTGTTGCTTTGGCAAAAAATACGATGTTTTAAAGACGTGCCTATTTTTTAGCGAAAAAAAAATGCTTCTGTCTTTGTGATTTGTATTCCGATTGCATCGTCGCGACGTTACGTGGTTCACATCGGTGTTTGAACAACACGATTTCACTATGTAAATAATTCGGTGTGGTCTATTAACTCTCGGTCCAAACTGATTTGCTTGTTAAAAATATAGTTGAAATTCCCACCGCACTCCATTAACATTTGCACTTAGCAATCAGTACACATCATAGCACTAAAATAGTACCGACAATCGCACGCATCGCATCCTGTATTTATCGATTCGCTCGCGTTATGTTAAATTCATGCTAATATATATAAATACGGCCCATTTATTTACATAACATTAATACAATTAATCTTTAGCCTTACAATTCATTGAATACGAAGAACTGTGCTGCCATGTAACCATCAACGTAATTAAATATCCAAATTTGAATATCGACATTCTTATGCAAATATATGAAAATTAACAGACTCACCTTTAATAGTTATGTAACAATAATCCTATTTTTCATGTATCATTTTTTTATTAACGTATCGTTTGGAAGGCCTAATTGTAGAAAAGAAGCGGACAGTTTACCGAAACATATTGAAACATGATTTTGTTATCTTTAAGAGTAGCTCTGATAATATAATTATCAAAGGTATGAAAGAGAGGTTGAAACTCACGATAAAATCCAAAATGCTTAAATATGTGTATATCCAATGACACAAGACTGCAGTGAACATTAATTTTCCTTGTGATTTATTTTCGAACATTACATCAGAATCCAATAATATTAATATTCAACAACATTGACGAAGCAAATTTAATTGTAAAACTATAATTAATCGAGGTTAAGCACAAATCAGCCGTGGAACACTAATATTGAAAGCAAATACACATCGTATTTAATAAAAACATGCTCCCATTCAATTTCATTGTGTACACCCATTGATCACTAATCTAACTTCGAAATAAACGAGTTTCACACACTCATCTATCTTTCTCAAGTGGATTGCCAGAAGTACGCATTAATGGGGAAATATATTGTTTTTGGCAAGTAACCAACAGCAATCGCCATGGTGTTCCCATAAAACTTAACGCCAGTACCCTAAACATTGAAATCGAGACTATCAGAGTAATGTTTCTTACGAAATTAAATAACCCATGATCTATTATTCAATCTGATCTGAATAACTGGGTAAGAACATTATCAGCGGCGACTCAGTCGCATCCTTGGTCTGCGTTACTAACGCGCGCTGTTATAAATTGACGCAGTTGCTGCCGTCAGTGACGTTATCAAGCTTATCCTTACGTACATAATTATTAGTGGGGTATATAATGTAATGGTTTCAAATCTCAAGACAGAAACTGACCTCTAGAAGGGCCGTGGCCGTGGCAGTTGCGTGAGTAATTTACAGAATATCGCACCGCGCTAGCCCACTTAAATGCGTTCAATCAACCACTACAGCTTCGATTACAACCGTTTGAAGTCTGCGTTACATCTCCTTTGTTCTACAATGACAACGTGCAAAATTGTTTTTATCATCAAATAATCATAATTAATGGCTTACCGTTTACAAAGTCAAGAGCGTAATCCATTGCATGCCTTTTGGCCATCTGTAATTAGTCATATATGTATTTTCAAGTACTTTTGTGTATTAATTAGAAAACATTAGCTTAAAAGGTGCCGCAAGTGGTCTATGAAAGAATATAAAACGGAAAAATGTTACCCAAATGTTGTTTGAGAGAGAATGCTTTTAGCAGTAAGACCGCCAATATTAACTTTAGATTAAATAAATTGCAAATAAAAATACATTTAAATGTTACAAAGATTGAAGGTACTTTTATGCTTCGGTAGGAAGTGGGTAAAAGTTACAAACTGAAGAAAACAAAAGATGGATATTATAGAGTTGCCTACTTGTTCTTTGATAAATTTGTAAATAAAATAAAATAAAGGTGCAGGTTTCTTTACAATGTTTTTCTTCACCGTTGTAGCTAGTGATATTTAAAGTTTATAAAACGCAGTTAAAAAGGCCGAGGTGAGTGCCAGGATCGAACCCAGAGCCCTCGGAGTGAGAGGCTGAATTTCAAACCACTAGGCTTTCACTGCAAAAAAAATTATAAAGTTCAATATCCAGCTTCATAAACTTACGTTACGCTCTAGTTTGATGTAAAGTCACGAAGTTGTTTATTTATAACAACCTGTATACGATTTGATTTATAGCAAACTTGTCGTAAGATTATAAGCTTATTTTTAAATCGTTTTAGTGTCCGAACAAACATGCCAGTTAATTAAATAGTTAACCTTTAACTATCTATTTCCTATTTATCACATGTCACGAATGTTTACGAGTGATTTAAAGCGTTACACTTATTTATGTAAATTCGTTTAAAGAGGTTTTTTAACCAATATACTGTTTATGTCTTGGATTAAATCTACGTTAAATGTCTTATATAAAACTTATTGGATCACTCCTATCGAAAAGTCATCATTATTAAAATTTATCATTTGTTATAGAAACAAAAATTGTGTAACTCACATTCCAAACGAGCGTGTTTCATCCTAAACTAAGATAAAAGAGTATTTCAATAAGCTTTTGATAAGCTTCATCACATATCGTTTATCTCAGTGTATAAAGACATACGTTTCTATATGACACGTTTGGCAACCCGTCCAGATTAAGACGGGTTTGATGAAATAGGACACTGCAAGATGATTTTGAAGCAGTTGCCTTCATTTATGAGAAAACCACGGGGGATTTCAAATTCCCAGCATTGACCTTGTTCAAATATACCTGGACAAGGCCTTGCTCTCATATTGCTTAATATTCTCGATTCAAGCTGTATGTATGGACGGGTAAAATATTGTAATTCTAATATATTGACTACGTTTAGTGCCACTAACTGGATGATAGTTATTTCAAAATAATTAACATGCTCATTATTTAAAATTCGCTTCGATTCATGTTAATTTTCGTTCGGAACAAAATCCTTATATTCTCGCCAATACGTAGAATTAATTTTCGTCACAAATCGTCACTATTAAAATATTAATGAATTACGATTATTTTTATAAACCACGATTATTTATGTATTGCTTTGTACCTACTAGCAAAAATTATGAAAAAGGCACCTTCGCTAAGGCTTTCAGTATTTATTTATTTATTAACCGGATATAGTTACTATTACAACTAATCATTCATAGTAATCCAGTAAGTTAGAGCAATGTTCAATTCACAGACAAAATAAATTTATTCAGTAGTAAATAAAACATAAGGCCGTAATGTTGTAGGATACTAAGAAGAACTAGAAATCCTTGATGTCATACAATGAATTAGATATCGTACATTAACATACTGTTAGAAATTTAAAAATATATATATAAGTTATCTGTGGAATTCAGATTGAAGAAGAAGATGGTGGTCGTCGTACCGATTTCCCGCGCAATGTTAATGTTATAATTCGTATTTGTGATTATTTGCGCATTTTCATGTAAACAACGCCTCCGTTTATGTTTTTAATATTTTATTTCTGAGAATACTATATATTTGTTGAGCGCGTGTGTATGTAATTGAACTCCTCCTAAACGACTACACTGATTTTGAAGAAATTTGTTGTGTGTGTGCAAGGGGACTTGAGAATGGTTTAGATTCACAATGTAGTCCGTGGGAAAAGGTTTTTTTTTTATTAAATTGTAATAAGTTGTTGATTTTAGAATGTTTCACATTGAATCCGACAGACTGCGCTACCGTCGCAGTGTCTAATGTCAAACGTGTAGAAATCATTGATATCGCAGAGCGACGTTTGCGGGCTCAGCTAGTATTAATGTAAATGTAGAGCAGTTACATTTAAAGACTGTAAATTTGTACGTTCAATCTACATTTCGCCAGTTTCCCATTATTCCCATATTCCCATATTCGTTTCCCATTCAACCGTTTGCGCAGTAACATGTACCCCAAGACTTCCTGACCAGGGGGGCGTAGAGAAATCCTAGGGTGGTGTACGTAATAATACGAGTATGTACGATTACATTACCAAAGAAGCCATTCATGTGCGTTTCTTATTTTTGTTCAAAGTTACCTGGGGGAGGCATGAAAATATTTTTTTTGGCTTTGGGGGGGGGGGGGGGGGCCCGAAAAAATAACGGCTGGGAAACCCTGATGTAAACGATGGTATGGTAACATTTGACGGAATGGTGTTTTTCGAATCTGTTCACAGGCAACAATAAAACCGTGGAGGGTCTGAAGTGCTCCGGAATCGAAGGGGTGGCCGCCAACTGCATGGCCTGCTACACCTGCGACGACGCGAAAGTCCAAAATCGTCGATATTTGTACAATATAACGTGAGTTGTTCAACATGACACATTTTGTTATTAAAGAGTTTCTTTTCGCCGGCTTTTTTCTCCCGGTCTACCATAGCGACGGGCGCACAAAGCGACATAAGAGACTGAAATATGATTTTCATTGACTGTATATACCTTATAATGGAATAAAACAATTTGAATTTGAATTTGTTCCACTCTTCTAGCGACGGTAGGCTTGTAATCAGCCGCAGTCCCGAAATTAAGCTTAACGCGGCCTCATTTGATTAGATGATCGTCACGTAAGGTAAAACCGTTATGTCCGTACGTACACCTATTTCTGCCTTATAACAGCAGTGTTAAGCGCCGCTGTGTTCTGGTTTAAGGGGTGCAGTAAGGGAGACATACTTTTTCGAGGCATTCCAGCTTAGTCCTCAGGGGTAGAGGCGCATCTGTGGTCGGCCTGAGATAGGAATCTAATCTTATCCGACGTCGATTACAAATGTCCATAGCCATAGCCACGCGGCAGTAGCCACTTATCAGGTGGACTGGATGCTCGTCTGCTACTTCCGTATTTAAAAAAACTTATTTTATTTTATTTTTATTTTATATTTTATACAAAATCCACAGCTCTTAATGACTATAAATATATTTTACAAACAGAACTTTAAGCCAATTACGGATTTACATTTCGTATACATTATTCTATCACTAAGTTAGTACGTACAATCAGTAACTTAGTAAGGACGAGTAAGTATAATGTTTGCGTGTATGTGAATGTGTATGTGTGTGGTGAGTGAGTGGAGTGAGCGTGTGTGTGTTATACTTACTTTATACTTGCAGTTGGCAGTAAAAAACCGAAGTAGTAATTTCAAATAAGGAACGTACGCTGCTGGTGCAGGATGGTGAGGTTGCGGTCCCAGTGCGTGGTGGGCGGCGGGTCGCCGGCGGCGCGGCAGTTGAGCGCCACGGCGCGCCCGGCCGCCACGTGCACGCGTTGCCCGCTCGCCGGCTCCAGCACGCGCGGCGCCACTGGAGCATCACACGGGTTTCGTTTAGACTTTTTGGTCGATTGGTCTGACAGCTGACGGCGTTGGCTAGATAAGAAGCCTGGGCAAACTGACGAAGACTTTTTTAGTAAACTCTGGTGCGAACAGAAGCAGACGTGTTTTACTTAAAATACGAAATATAAAAATTACAAAAAAATAAAAAAATAAACAACAACACAAAGTGGATCAGTTATAAATAGTTTTAAAGTTCGATTTAGCTTGAAATACGGTTAATCAGTACTACGTTCTGTCTCCCAGTGTATTCGCAAATCACGCGATCCGCACCTGCGCGGAACACCTGCGCACATAGCTACATAGCGATGAGTGTACATAGAACACCGCCCGGTGGCAAGTTGATAAGCGGCAGCGAAAGCGTAAGTGGGTCTGCTCCTAACTTATCCACATACGGTGATATGGATCATGTAAACATTCATCCGAGGAAACGTAAGGGTCGCACGGAAGAACGCGAGTACAAGAGTGAACTGGCAAGTTTTCGCACAGATATAATGAATTTTTTGGAGAATTTTGGTAAAGCGCAAAACGAAACTCTAGCACGCATGTGCGAAGAAATTTCAGAAATTAAAACGTAATTAAAGACAATCAAATTAACTTCTGATAATTTCACCAAGCAATTTATAAATATCAGCAAGGAAATGCAAAATATCAAAGCGGATATTACTCTTACTCAAGATAAAATCAAGCTCATCGAACGCGAAATATCTCAGCTGAAAAAACAAGATACTCTTAACCCGCTGTCTACATCGCCCGCTCTTATGCACGAAGACCTCATCCTTGAACTTAAGGAGCGATGTGATCGCGAGAAAAATATTGTGATTGTTGGTGTTTTTGAAAAATACGATAAAAACTACAATGCCAGACGTATTTGCGATAATGAGGAAGTTTACAAGTTATTGAAAACTTTGTACGATGACTGCCCAATGCCAAATAAATGTGTAAGATTGGGTAAATACATCCCTAACAAAAATCGGCCAATAAAGGTTTATTTCCCCAACTGTGAAATTATCAAAGTTCTTTTACGAAACAAGTCCAAGCTGCCAGACAATATACAAATTTACTCCGATCAAACTCCATCACAAATGCTTTACTTACAGTCATTAAAAGAGGAATTGAATGCACGTAAGGAAAATGGCGAGAAAAATCTAATAATTAAATACATAAAAGGGAAGCCCACGATTATCACTAACAAAACTAGTCAAAAAAACGAGTAAGCGCTTCCCTACAAAAAGAATTAGATACAGATCATCCAAGTAGACTAAATCATTACATAGTACAAAAATATGAGGATATTCCATTACATTCATCTTCTTTAAGAATCTTCTATGCAAATTTACGAAGTATACGCAGTGCTGGTAAGTTCGATGAAATAAAATGCATTTTAAAAGCAATACCCAAAATCACTCACTTGTTAATATTTGCGGAAACGTGGATCACATCAGAAAGTGACGCGAACTTATATCAGCTACAAAATTACAAATATATTTACAACTTTAGAAAAAGTAAATAAGGTGGCGGTGTCTCAATTTATATAGGTATATGACAACATAAAATATTAAATAACGGAAGAACTGTGTGAGAATGGAAACCACTACTTATGGATATCTATCGACAAACTTTCGTTAAATATAGGAGCGATTTATAAACCCGGTGACACCAATGTAACAAAATTTTTGGACACATACTGTCCACAGTTAGAGCGACGTAAGCGAACTATGGTCTTTGGCGACTTTAATATCGATTTGTTAAGTAAGACCACTCACACCTCACAATATATAAACGACATAAAAGAAAGTGGATATGAAATATTAAATAAAATCGATAGAGAACATAGTACACGAGTAACCAGTACTACAAGCACTATATTAGACCATGTGTGTACCAACATAAGAAATCACTCTTTCAGTATCTCGATAATTGATTCTGCACTATCTGATCATAAACAGATGTACTTGGAAATTAGTAGTTTGGCTCCGAAAATAAATAAAAAGGTTCGATATAAAGCCCTAGATTATGAAAAATTATACAATACCGCTCTAAAAACAAATTATATCAATGACAGTAACAGCTACGATAACCTAGAAAAGTTTATGTTGAGACTGCTTGAAGACAGCAAGATAGACAAGACTAAAATATTAAACCCGCTCCAAAAAGACTGGATAAACAAAGAAATTATTAACTCGATAACTTCTAGAAATGTATTATGGCAACTAAAAAAAACTAACCCAAAGGATGAAATTCTGCAGAATGAATTTATTCAGGAACAGAATCGTGTCAACTCTCTTATCAAGGCTCGTAAGGAAAACTATTATTTTACTTTATTTCATAACACTCGCAATGACTCGAAGAAAACGTGGGAGTTAATTAATAATTTAGGGTTAAATAAGATTAAAGATGCCAGTACTCTTCCCAAACTAATATGGAACTCCAAATGCATTACAGATGGTCACGCGATATGCGACTTATTTAATAATTTTTTTTCTAATGTCGGTACAGATTTAGCTAACAAAATACCGAATTCCTACCATCTTAATACTGGTAATATTCTAATGTACGACGATAATTATACTCATGAGATAACGCTTAGCAAATTCTCACCTTGCAGCTTAAACGAAATATCGAAAATAATTGATCATTTAGATAGCAATACTAGCACGGGTTTGGATGGTATTAGTACCAAAGCAATAAAATGTCTAAAAAACATAATTATTAAAAATATAACTGATTGTATTAACGACTGTCTGTCACGCGGGGTGTTTCCCGACTCCCTAAAAACCGCAAAGGTTAGTCCCATCTATAAATCCGGAAACAGAACGGATCCCAACAATTACAGACCGGTGTCGATTTTACCAGTGATGTCCAAAATATTCGAACGAGTTCTGTATAACCGCTTAAGCAGTTATTTATTCGAAAAAAAAGCACTAATTGAACAGCAGTATGGTTTCCGCCCCAAATCTAGTACCCTCACCGCCGCAATAGACTTAACTACGAAAATAAAAACGCATATTGATGAAAAGAATTTTGCATTAGGAATTTTTATTGATCTGAAAAAAGCTTTCGACACGGTTAGTCACACGAAGCTTCTACAGAAGCTGTATAATATTGGGGTCACAAGCACAGCTCTAGATATGTTCGCATCGTACTTACAAAATCGGAAACAAGTTGTAAAAATAGACAAGTTCCTAAGTTCCACTAGTTCTGTTACCTATGGTATTCCGCAGGGTTCAATAATCGGCCCTCTAATGTTTCTTATCTACGTAAATAACATAAATAACATAGGACTAACCGGACACTTAACATTATACGCGGACGATACATCACTATTTTACTTCGATAAATCAATCAATAATATGATAGTTGACGCCCAAAAAGATCTCGATAGGCTGAATGAGTGGCTGAAATATAACTTGTTAACAATTAACACAAAAAAAACATCATATATGATTTTTGCGGCAAAAAATAAATTTATACCGAACTATACACCTCTTAATATAAACAACGAAATAATAAAAAAATCCAACTGTGAAAAATATCTTGGACTGTGGATAGATGACAAATTAACCTGGAAGCCTCATATTGAACATGTCCGAACCAAACTCACATCTGTACTAGGTGCCATACGAAAAATATCAAATTGTATTCCTAACAAAGTACGTCCTATTATATATAATTCTCTAGTAAAATCTCGCTTAGAATACTTGATCGAAATATGGGGAGGTGCTGCTATAACCAATTTAAACCCGCTACAGAGGACACAAAACAAAATTGTCAAAGCATTACATCACTATCCCTACCTTACACCTACTATACAATTATATAAAAAAACGAAACTGTTTAATTTACGCCAACTATACACATATCATACATGCATGCTTATCAAAAAAATCACAACCAAATCCATTCAATCAAACTTGCAATTCCACAAAAAGGTCTACACACACAATTTGCGAAACCGACACAACTTTCTACAACCGAGAGCGCGAACAAATTATGGGAAGAATACCATATTGTTTGAGGGAGTACTGCTGTACAATAGGTTACCAAATTATATTAAAAATTGTAACAATCTGAAAATGTTTAAAAATTACTTAAAAAAACATATGTATAACTACTGAAAATTGTATAGTTGTGTTCCTCCTGTTTTATTTTTGTTTTATTTTAGTGTTATTTTAACTTATTTTTCTTGTAATTTGCTTAATTTGCTTATTTTCTTATTTTCTTTATATTTCTCTGTATTTTTTTATATTTTTACTGTAACACTCCAGAGGTAGATTTAAGTTTTATATCGTAAAATCTCATTGTAAATGAACAGGGTTCTTATGAGAAATAAATTCTTTAAACCTAAACCTAATTCAAACCTAAATTCAGATCTAATTAAGGAAGTGTCCCGTAAACCGTTGCATCTCCTGAAGATTAATAATGTAGTATGCCTGCTGCGACGCTCTATGGTATTCAGAAGAGATGCTCCATTATGACATAATTGTTCTTAATATCCTTATATAATTTTACATAAATCCAAAATAATACAATATAAGAGTCGAATGAATCAACTTTATTAATAAAAGACTGTAACTACTAGATCCCTGTAACATGTTCCTCAAGATAGTTTGTAGTAGAACAGAAATAATCTACATAATGTAAAAATTGTGGGATGATAATTTAAATCCTATAGTTCGAAAGTTTTATTCCACAGCTTTGCACAAATAGTCTATTGTCTTATTGGGGCTTATTTCTTAATCATAAAATTTATCTTATAAACTAGGCATCACTATATAAACTTGACAAACAAATCCTTATATAGTACGTCATGCATGCGATATATACGAGTAATTCAGATGCGAACATTATTCTTACGATTTTGAATTACGCTAAGAAACTTTGCGGAATTAATGGACTAGCCTTGTTTGTCCCAGATCTGTTCGCCGAACCCTGTTTTTTTATTTGCCTTGGCTATAGAATCTTTTAAAAACATAGGTATATTTTGTAATATTTTTATAGTGTTTCGTACGATTATTATTACTTACATTTTATTCTACAAACCTGCATAGCTCGTAAGGAAAAGTTTCCTTTGTATTGTTTTGTTATAATATACAATGAGTGAAGTTGTTATTAAATCCTTCATGGTGTTTATTTTACCTTAATCGACACCATGACCTACCGCTGCCTTATTAGTTATTAACCCTTACCCTTCGATGTAAACTATCTATAAACAAAACGTATCAAAATATGACACTGTTATACGATAGTGTCGACTGCCTACGATATGGAAAAAAACTGGAATAAAAACATTTTATTATTGAAGTAAACTACTCTGGAATGAGTATATAAAAAAACAAATTCGCTTAGTAAGTATAAAATGTATTATTATTATTATATTAAACACGTGGAGTATTATTTAGAGCGTGTATTTTTTTAATTTACTATGCACATATACATAAGATTATAATAGGACAATTCGACAAATTAAATTAATAGTTTTTATATTGTGATTAGTTACTAATATAGTAATCATTTTACCTAAAGTTACTTATAAGATGAATAAATAATACGCGACACTTATATATATACCTACATATATTATTACTTAACAATAGATATTTAAAAAAAAACTTTAAAAAAGGCCTCACCTTTATCAGCAATGATCCAAATTTTAACTGATATTTGAAACCGAAAAAAAACACTAAAACACTATTATGATTTCAAAAGTCGTTCACAAGAAATTGACACTTGCCGCTTAAATTAATATTCGTAGGCGCGCTACGTCACAGCCCACCGCTACATCGACGAGCAGCCGCGCCGGGTTCCCGAGGGCAACTGAGCGCTTAACGACGTCGCTGCATAGGTCAATCTCACCGCCCGGATGCAACCTTTCTACCACACTCCTCCTATTCTTCATACTGTCAAAACCTGGATGTCTAATGCATTGAAGATGGAGAAAACCTCACAGTTTACTGCCGAAACCAAGACAGCAGTACGTTTCAAAAATCATATATTTTTTATAATTCTATTACAACAGAATTAAAGATAAGGCTGTATAAAATACGCATATACTGTATAAGTAAAGTACTGGTTTACCATTAGATGAATTTAGATCACTATATTTTTATAGAAGGCAAATTACTTGCTTTGGCAAATTTAAATGTCTAAGCTTAAGGAGAATGGAATAATTTTATATCATTAAAACAAAACCCCTCATGTAATTGTATCTTTATGATGGAAATTAATAATAAAGAACTAAATAATAACCATTTTTTCCGTAAAACAAAGATAGAACGAGAGAAAATTCTGGTCCCACCTGAATCCTTGGGGCTAGTCGAATTTATTAGCATTCAAATGATTTATAACTTGCGAGCGACAGCTGAATATTTTCTGATTCGTCTTAAATTAAATTCTTTCTTTCCTTTGACTGGATTTCATTAAGGATAACGAAATGCCGCTGAGATGAAAAAGATAATCCGAGGCGTACCGCCGCCGGTCCCGCTCCCTGCCACGCGATCTCCGCACGCACTTGCAGACTACTTTCTGAAAATGTTAACAAAGTTTCATATATTTGCGCAGCTATTAATAAAAAATCCTGTTTATAATAATTAAAGACAAGAACAAATGAACATACCTATTAACATAATTATTATCTGAAGAAGAGTTGCTACATTTATAAACAGAATAGACGGATTATGCGGAACGCTATAATCCTTTACTTGTTCTAACATGTTCATTTTTAATCATATTGTATGCTTGTAAATAATTTAAAGTACTGCTACCGGACTTTGGTTGATGAAATTAGTGAATAAAAATAGGGCCCCCGAGACAGGAGTAATAACGAGACGGATAATAAAGTGAACGCAATTACAATAGCATGCTAAGGGCCGTTGTGTGGGAATATAATACTTTGATTTAAAAAATCAAGATACTTGGGTCGCACGCCCGCATATATCCCACAGCTATCGAGTAAACAGCTGACAAGCGTTACTTTTTCATGGTCTCCTTTATTTAACATATTTAACCAATTTACTTTGGAATTC
>DWQT01001643.1:0-16142 GCA_018244895.1 Myscelus amystis hages
CCTCGACCCCCTCTCCCTCCCCCCCCCCCCTCCTCCCGCTCTTTTTTTTCCCCCCCCCCCCCCCCCCCACCCCCTTGTGATATTTCGTGATTTCCGCCGAACCCCCCCCCCCCTTTCGAGGCTCACGTGATTAATGGACGACCCCTTAGGTACGATATGTTGATATGTCCAAACATTTCCTGCTACGCCAGGACAGGATGTAGCTAGTGTTGCCACAACGAGGTCAGTATTGTGCTTCTGCTAAATTGGCAATGTGTCGTTGGTCAGCGCCCGGGCGTCACCGGCGGGGGATCTCGACATATACAATTCAATTTCACTATTAAATCTGACATTCAACGTATATTTAAACATTCCATACACTTTAATGAACAAACAATATATCCATTCCATAACACGTTAAGACGGTATATAAAATTGTTGAAAATAACTATAATGTACTCTTTAAAATATAATGTTAGAAGGCGCCATGATTATTTACAATATAATATAAAAAAAAATATTCAATATGTATATGTTCAGGCAAAATCGCAATTAATTTACATTCCGAAGCGAGTGTCAATTGTAAGTATAAATGAATAATATGTTCACTTTTCATTTATACAACTGTCGTATAAAGGATCTATTATATATTTTATACAATTTCTGATTATTCCCATTCGCTTGCATTATACAAAACAATCATTCACCAGGGATCGCGGTCGTTGATAATTCAATAATTTCATACACAACATACCAACAGACGCGTAAAAATAATTTCACTATTCAATGATCATATTAAAATCACGCGAACCAAGCGCGTAACATAATGAAATATACGTCATTTTGCGGTACGCCAATTGGCGATAATTGATTTTACTTATTACTAGGTGATGTTCGTGTTAGAAATTATCATCGTCCTATGGTTTGAACATAGATTTTTGGCACTATTACGTTTGTATACAGCGACGTGTGGAGAAGACGAGGGAATAGGGGGGCGGCGGCGGCGGGGGGGGGGGGGGGGAACAAAACACGATCACCATAGATGAGGCGATACGCCGTTAGTGGTTCGGTTTGTATAAAATATACATTTGCAATTACTATAAAATAATCAGTACATTTTAACGCAACTTAAACAAATCCCTCTTCAATTCAAAATCATTAAATTCCTAATCAATATTCATATTAAGAAAATATTTACACGCTATCATAAAAATATAACTAAAGACTATTATTTAAAAAAAAACTAAAAGTAACTCGTTCAAGATCGCACTGACCTCACAAAAATATACGATAATTTTAGAGACAAATACGAGCCGCACTTAGGTGCTCGTACAAATTTAAGTTTGTTTTAACCGATATTGACTAATATAAAAATTTTGGCCCATGATTCCAGTATTAAAAAATATAACGTTGACATTTATTTTACTTTATTTATCATATTTTGAAAATGATGATAAAAACATGCACACGCTTTAATATTACTCCTTCGATGCGAACTGGCGGCGCGCTCGCCGCGACGTCGCTTCGTTGCCGCAACAGACGTTAAAATAAATAACACAATAAATGAGCAGACTTATGTATATCCAAAAGGCTAAGTGAAAATAAAAATTAACTTAATTCTTAACTAAATAAAAAATCGGCCAAGTACAACACAGTACAGGAATGACAATATAAACAGAGAAAAGGCGGTCCGAGGACATGTCGCACTCAAGGTGGAGCCGGTGAACGGTTTGGATATTTACAATTTGGATGACGTCGTCGTCGTCGGGGGTAGTCGAGGCCGCGATTCATCGAACAACAAACACTACGAGGGCGCGAACTCATCGAAGCAAATCGCCCAACCGGCCGTCGACTGCGAGGGAAGCGATCAGTGGGCCATTTCGATGTGCCGCTGCAAACTCTTCTTATTCATGTAGGTGCGGTCGCACATGGCACACGGGAAGCAGACCTTGTCGTTGTCGGAGTGTCGCGCCCTCGTGTGCGACGACAGGTCCAGCGCTCGCGCGAAGTACACCTTGCAGATGTTGCAGAAGAACTTGGTGGGGGTGGCGTGCATGGTGCGGTGGGCGATGAGGTCGCGCGACGTGGCCAGCCCGTCGCCGCACTGGCCGCACGTGAACTCGCCGGGCGGGCGGCGCGCGCCGGCCGCGCCCTCGTCCTCGGACTCCGCCGACTCCTCGTCCTCGCCGTGCTGCTCCGCGCGGTGCGCGCCCAGCTCCTCCGCGCTGTCGAACTGCGCGTCGCACACCTCGCACACGTGACCCTCGTCGTCCATGTGGCCGGTGCCCGTGGAGCTGCCCTCGCCGCCCTCGTAGTGCTTCTTCATGTGAACGATCAAGGTCGATTTCCGCGTGAAACTCTTGTCGCAGACCGGACAGAACACGGAGTTCGGCTGGTGCACCTCGTCCATGTGGCGCTGGTACGCCGCGCGCTTCGTGAACTCCTTGTCGCAAATGTTACAGTATCTGTCTTCGAGGCCCGAGGACGAATTGTTCTGTTGATCCATTTCGACCGAATCGTCCGATCGCATCTTTTTGTTCGGATTGACCACCGTCACCTCGACCTCGGGCGGCAATCTTCGCTTCGCAACCAAACTCGCGGGGGTCGAATGCTGAACCTTGGCCAGCTGAGAGGGATCGACGACCTCGTGTTTGCTCACCTTGCTCGTGACCTTGTGCTGGGGCATCCAGAGGCCGGAGTTGTTCGCGGCGGCCTTCCCGTCGGGCGAACGTAAATGCCAACCGCGGTGGCTCTTTAACGCGGCGATAGATGTGTAGCTCTTGTGGCAAATCTCGCAGTCGAACGTCTGCGGCTGGTTTTGGATTTGGTTGATGCACTGATGATTTTGCAACGCGAGGAGCCCGACGAATTGTTTTCCGCAAGTATCGCACGGATATCGCGCTTGATAGTCGGCGTTGGGGTCCATCGAGTCCTGGTCCTGATCGCACTCCGGATCCATCTCTTGTACAATATCATTCGATTTGCTTGTACTTTGACTGGCGTTGTAACCCAAAAGTTCCTGCGCGTGAGCGGCTCTCAGATGCTCGTAAAGCTCTACGGTGGAGCTGAGCGGTTTCCCGCAGATCTTGCACATTTGAACAGTTGATTTGTGTACATTTTTTCTATGGCGATAGTAGGACTTCTTGTCGGAGAAATTGATCTTGCAGATGGTGCAGCTCGAGCGCCCCGAGGACTCGCTGGCCGTGGCCTGCTGCTCGGGCGGCCCGGTGGAGCTGGCGTTGATGATGCCGTGCTTGGCACGTTTGTGCTTCCACAGGCTCGTTCTGAGCGGAAATCGTTTGTTACATAATTCACAAGTGTAAGGCACTGGATCTTGTGTTATTTGAGGCTGCTGTTGATGCTGTATATTATTAGTTATGTTTGTAAAATTAAAACTGTTAAATTGAGGAGTCGACAGAATCGCACCGTTTTCGTCCACGTTGTAGTCGTCTTCTTCGGTCGACGCTTGCATGGTATTTTCCTCGCTGTCATTTCTGTCGTTTATCAGGTCGGCATGTAGTACTTTCTTATGTTTCCATATATTCTTTTTATGCATAAAACCTTTGCCACATATATCACAAGAGTAAGGAGCATTAGGAACATTACAATTTGGCTTAAACGACAAAAAACTAGGCTGAACCATAGAGAAGTGTCGGATTGGCTTACCGATAATTTGCGGTGAAAACCCTTTAGGTTCTCCGGGCTTTCTGTTCGTAGTAGGTACTCTAGAATGAATACGCATATGATTGGAGTATGCCTGGCGACTCTTAAATGATCTTATGCATATGTCGCAGAAAAATTCAGCATCCATAGAGTTATGCGCCCCCGCTCCGGGGTGAGCCTGTTGGACGTGTTCAGAAAGTTTCTGCGGGGTGCTATATGAGTTGGAACAGATGTTACAAGGATAAAATTTCACACGCAAATGCGTATTCTTATGTTCGGCCAGTTCAGATGGTCGCAAAAATTTCTTTTCGCATTGGTCACAGTGATGGGCGACCTGGTTGTGTTCGGCCACTTGATGGTCTGTCCATGCGTCGACTGTTTCGAAAATGTTATTGCATTCCGTACACGAGTAATGATATTCTTCAGCTTCCTCTTTGACAATCGACATATCAGGCTCAGTCGAAATCTGGACGCCCAAGGACCCGTCCGAATGTGCCATGTAAATGTGCTTGTTAAGATCGGCGGCTTGTTCAAATTTGGAATCGCAATGTTGGCAATAGTGAGGTTTTTCCTCGTTGTGGATGATTTTCAAATGTTTGACCAAATACGGATAGCTACTGTTTTTCTTGCTACACAGCGGGCAATCCGTTGGCCGGCCATCAACACATTTGCTCTGACTATCGGATAGATTAACGCTGCCAGCATGCACGGCTAAAGCATGATCGTTAAAATCTTGCATGTTAACAAATTTTTCTGTGCACAGATCACATGAAATGTAAACTGTGCATTCTCCATTCCGGATGTGTTTTTTCCACAAACTTTTGTCTTTGAATCTCGAACCGCAGTGGACACAGGCCAAATGTACCCTTGATTGACCATCCTCGTGAACATCTAACACATGTTTCATAATAAATTGCTTCAATTGGAATTTAGCTGGACAAAGTTTACACGAATATGATCTAGCGTTAAAAATATCTTTGTATAGGACTTTAGGGTTTTTTGGTTCTTCTAGAACGAGGTCATCGGTTATACCATTTTCGTTATAAATGATTTTCCACAGATCAGTGCAAGTGTTTGATCTCATGTGACTGAGCAGGGCTCCGATGTGACCGAACGTCACAACACAATTGTAGCAAGTATGCTTAGGTACCTTATGGCCATTCTTTTGTAAATGCTGAATGACAGCCTTTCTGCGTGGATGCTCCTTGTTACAACAGAGACACTTCTTTGTATTTATCTGTTCGATAATGTCACGATACTTGACGATGAAGTCACGTTGAATTTTTGTAACATACAGTTTATCTGGATCGAGCTCCTTCACGTTTTCATCGCCATCTATGGTGTCATTGGCATCCGCTGATTCCAAATCATCCTCCTCTTCCTCTTCATTGACTTCACTGTTATATGAATTAGTCTGCATGTCCTCGTTTATCTCTACAACTGGAGCCAAGCTCGCCGGTGGCAGGTCGTCATCATCATCTTCGTAAGTCTCATTTTGTTGATCGTGGTCTTCAGTTTCCTTGTCCTCTTTGGTCTCGTCCTCACATTTATTTGAAATGGAGTTCTCAAACCCACTCTCCGAATGAGTTTCGCCATCTTCGTTATGCTCCTTCTCATTATTTTGGTCAGTTCCCGCAACTTGATGGTTATTTTCGGCCTTATCTTCGCCTACGTTATCCTTCTGGTCATCTGATTCGTTTTCCTGTTGTCGAGCTATTTCGATTTCATTATCGGTGTCCATATCAACAGTATCATAGTTCTGGCCATGATTATTGACTTTATATTGATGCGATTCTCCCTCACCTTCATCATCGTCTTGCTGATTTACATAAGCATCTGGTTCCGATAGTATAGCTTCTACTTGAAACGAAGCAATTTCCGGCTCGGATATCAATGTTTCGGGACTTTCTGGCCCAGAATTCAATATTTCCGGTTCGGAGATCAAAACCTCAGGCTTAGATGTGAGCAGAGTTTTTAATATTTGAGGTTCCTTCTTTTTAATTTGTAAGTCTTTCAACGCTTTAATGCGCAACGGGTATGGCAGATTGTTTTGTGGCGGTTTTATTGTTTTAATAGGAATCGGTTTCGGTGGCGCGACCGTTTTCGTGGGTATAACTTTGGCCGGAATGCCCTTCGGGATGAACTGCATCTTGTGGCTGATAGGGTTGGGCATGAGTCGCGCCTTAGGATTGAACGGATTAGGTCTGAATTTCGGCTGCAGGTGCGACAGGGACTTTTTGTGTGTTGTTTTGTTCGTGTAGCGGTCGAAGCTGTGCGAGGTGAGCTCGTGGCGTCTCGCGTTGTGGGAGTATTGGTAGGATCGGCCGCAGACGAGGCAGTCTTTGGAGGCCAGCTGTTGGATACCTTGACGCGCGTGTAACGTTTCTCCGGTGGGACGCATAACTGTGATTGAGACTTCTGGCATATTGGGCACGTTCATAATCGGGAAAGACTGCGATTCATTACCCTCTTCGTCGTCTTCATCGTCATCTTCATCCTTTTCGCTATCCGCACCCTGTAAATATAAACAACAGGCGTCTAATGCACATTCGTACAAATCCTTCTACTGTAAACGGATTCACAATTTTAAAATTCCCAAAATTCAGTTACGTGTAAAATAAAAAGTAAAAAAAATATTATTCACTTGACATTGATGTTCAATAATTTAAGGAAGTCTCATTATAAACGTAAAAGGTAATATTTATTGCAATAAAAATAACAAAGTGCGGGACTTTTGATTAATGTTTCTTAAAATCACCTCAAAATAACGTAAACAAGATTATATGAACAATGATTTAATTTTATAGGCACTTTGTAGATTAAAACTAAACTGAAACAACATCATATACTATAACAACATTTAATATTACAATTTCTCTTTAAATCATTTTAATATTGCAATTCTGTGAGTCACAAATCACACAGGTTTTCTTATCAAGGGTGTAAATAACAGTGATATGTTGCCAAGATACATCACTGGACGAGACAAGGATTGGAGATCAATAAATTGTCCTATGGGTTCAAAGACATCCCACGCCCAACACGAGCTAATGAGAAGTAACCAGGATGTAATGTTTGAATGATATATGGAAACCATCACCAAACCATCTAATACAGAAAATATTTTTAAGTTCAATTCTTAATATCATTTTCAATAAGTCTCATTTACTGAGCCCTGAAGACTTAAAAGACAATAAAAAAACATAAAAACCTTCATTTTTAACATATTTCTAATATTCAAGGCTTATTTGACAACAGTGATAAATCTAATATTTAACTAACATTATGTTATAAAATTGTAACTAATCAACAATTTGTAATCGTAACTCTCCATATATAATATCTACTTAACTATTAAACTAAAAAGATGTCTGTGACACCATTAAAAAAAAAATTTTGCTTTTCCTTCTACTGTAACAATTTTAAAATAAAAATTAATAGGTAGTGTAGTACAAAATTTCCAATTTGTGTAAATTTTAACAACACTTATGATAAACACACACAACAAATGTTAACAGTATGTTCTTTGCATATCGGGACGCTGCATTTGATACAAAACTGTTTGGTTCTTCTGTCACGTTTCGATGTTCTCACACAAATTCTGCATCTCCTTCTATTCCTGTAGAACGTTCTCTGCTGCGGTGGTACAGGATCGGTCACTGTTCTCATCACAACTTCTGTCAGAAGCGACGGAGTATCCTCATTGTCCATAAGGCTCAGCGCTAATTCCCTAATGAATTGACGCCGTTGAATTATCCTATCAGAATTGATCGAACTCCATATGACCTGAGCGTTGATGGATGCAATATTCAACAGAGTAAAAAACAATGACAGTGTCCAATCATTTGTAAACTGCATAGTTGTATAATAATGCATCAGAACATCCAACACTTCGACTGCACTCTGATTCTTTTTATATACCGTCACTACCGTTGTGTGACTGCAGTGGCTTCGTTTGTAATATCTAGGTTCATTAGTCAAAATGTTAACACATTGCGATTTTGCATTCACATACGATGTTAATGACACATCATTGTCCAAAAAGCCACTAATAAACGGTTGGTTTTTTCTGTATTTCGATATAAACAGCAAGGGAACCATGTCATCTTTTGGTCTGAGCGCTGCTATGGTGTATAGCTGGAATTCGCTTTTAAGCACATCTATTAACGCCACCGAAGTATACCAGCTGTCCATTAATATGGATCTCCCAGATCTGGCCAAATGCTGAACTAATTTCTTAACAATGTCGTCCGGTCTAAAATATGGATCGGTGATAACATCTATATTGCTAACATAGAAATTTGATGGGTCCACAACCAATACTAACTTCACACCACTCTTTAAGGGTTTCCTCTCAATGTTATACCGGAACGGACACGGTCCGTACACTGGAACAATTATTTCATCAATCACTGCCATGTTATTGATCTCGTGTGACATTCTACAGTTCAATGCGAATATTTCAAACACTTTACGAATCCGTTTCATTACATCGTACTGTATTATGCTGTTATTATCCTCGTGTTCGAAACACAAATTCTGAATGAGGAATCTGAATCTGTCGTGTTTCATGGCATTCTGTATACATGTTATGCCACAGTTGTGCCAGAGGTCACTGACATTCTGATGAGTTGGCCTCATTAATCCATGTAAGTATAGTATGCCAATGAGTGTTTTAATTTCACCCACATTAGTTGTTTCCAAACATCCTTTCCGAGCCCTGTTAATCCTTTCATTAGTAGCGGTCACAATCAGTTCTAATAAATCAGCAGTGAACAGTAATTGCCAGGCATTTTTTGGATGAGGACAATGTTTAAACGCATTAGAGTTACGTTTCCTCAACTTCAAGAATTCCCTTACTTTCACATAATTATCGGACGATGACAACTTTGGATATTTTGATATGAACTGTCCATTCTTGAGTAAGTAGCCATTTTTACAATCAACAAAGTCATTTACATTATCACTCAATTCCACATCTGAATCAGAGTCATGGTCCGATTCATGCACAACATCACACTCTTCCGTAGACTGCAGTGCGTCAATAACTTCATCGTCTTGAACCATGCCCAATATTGCATGTACCCGATGCCAGTCCATTCGGGGATCCACACATGTCTGTGGATGAAATTAATCGAATTGAACTATTCTCACACCCACATTGTCCACACAATCTTCTTATATGTATATAATTTTGATTATTGAATATTCACAACATGGTATGTTACAACATGTACAATCATATCAAATTTAAAATTGTCACATTAAATATATCTATAGAGTATATGTATTATTACACATTGAAATAGGAACAGTATTTGTATTATTGATAGATAAGGCACATTGGCCACTTAATCTTTTACCTTATCACTCCTCGGTGTGAGCCCCAACGATGCCAAGATTGGTGGGCCTTCAGGCTGCATTTTGCTAGATGTGCCACCAATCTGAAATATTAAAAAAAAAAACAAACATACTTTAAAATAATACAAATACTTCTCATAAGCCTGTTATCAATAAATTGAAAAACAATTAAGTGAAAGCAATTTATTTAACAAAAACAATTAGTTATTGAGATCTATTAATTAATATTAAAACACTTAAGAGTTTAATGAATGTTATTTAACACCAACTCTTCATACAAACGATGACTTGGCATGTGCTGTTCAATGTCCTTGACATGAAAAGGCAAGTTCACTACATACAACCAAATTGTGCAGCCACATTAATTGAACACAGTAAATAACAGCAATAAGTACCAATATCGCATGCCCTGAGTTATCAGTATAAACTAACTCACACATACCTCACTATCAGGATATGAGCCATCAATAGCCACTCCATCATCATAGGCCTCATCAGACAAAGGTTCATTTTTTATTTTAACCTGAAAAAAAAAGTAAACATGTCATGTAAACAAGACATTAGGTGACAGTTCCCAAATTTAAATAACCATCCAGAATTATCAACCCACCTCTTCTAGTTGGCTGCCATCTTTATTAATCAGAGACTGTAGCTTGTTTTGTGTCCTTTCACACACAGTCTTAAATACGTGCCAGTTATTGACATTGTCCATGCATTTCCTGCAGACATTGGTAGGCAGGTCGTCATTTTCGCTTATCTGAAAAAAATAATCATACGCAATCGTATTACGAAGGCCGAAAGACGCGCGCGTTTCATCAGAACGAGCGATTCGAAACCGCGCCTCGCTCGCCACCTCATGTATACATGCGCCGCGAGGAGAAACTAAGTAGGTAGGCGTAGGTATATCCGAGCGGCGGCGGACGGCTGCTCCTCGACCGAATAAGTAGAAGCGAGTCGAGTGGCAACCAGCGAGCCCCTCGAGGGTTACCGCTCGATATAGGCACGCACACAGACGCGCACTCACGCCGACAACGACGCTCTACCCGTCCGAGGGACGAGCTGCACCGTCCTGGCCTCGGCCGATAAATCGATACGCGCGATGCCCAACGCCGAGACTATCTAGCGAGCCACCGACCCCCTCCCGGCCAGACCCCCGGGAATAATGCCAAACCCGACCCTCATCATGCGCGCCATTCCTTGCCGGCTGCACGGAATGCGACGCGACGCGGCCACGAGTCGACCGATAGCTGTAGAACGTTACAAAATGGTGGACGATCTTACGACATCTCCACCTAACAGCGCTGCCTGTCATTACACTAACCGGGGCGGATGACGAGTTCTCACGTACACCCGAGGGTCTACTTTCACTCAAAACTGCATTATGTTGATAATTTAACGTATTACATACCTCTACAGAAACGCAGTCCCTTATTTTCGATGCTAGGATAGGAGGTTCCGAGTCATCCGAACTGGTGGTAGGAAATATCGGCAGTAATTCGCCTCGAGATGACAAGCACAGTCTACAAACACGATCATAATTCACATTCATTGTAAATAAACAAATTTCAACTGTATTAACACTTTAAACAACATTTAAAACGCGGACGCCATGTCACCACGATCACTTCAACACAAAGCACTGCACATCGTTCTTGCTTGAACACGAAAGCGGCTGATGATGAGCATGAGAAGTCGATGTTCGGTCGGGATAGCTGGGTCGAGTCGCCGACCACCTGTCGTTCTGCGCATGTGCGCGTAAAATGGCGTCAGGCTGGCCAACATACGAAGCTCACAAATGATGTATTCCAGGGCTACTAAACCTTTTCATTTTGGTTATGTCAAAAGCAAAAGAATCCTAAAATGTCGTCGATGTCAGGGCGGACGTAATTTACGTTTTGTAAACAATCATGAAGTCATTCTCTACTACCACAATCATGACATTTTAATACGAATCTTTATAAAAAAATTGTGTACTAACGATGTTTACGAGTCAAATATGTCAGATTACTAGTACATTCATTCTATTTTGAATAAATAAATTCTCTAATGAATAAAGCATGTAGGTAAACAGATAGGCCACAAAGGAATTTATAAATTTAAATACTGTTTTGTGCGTATGGTACTAAGTTGAGCTAAAATGTTTTCAACATCTGACTTATATTGTCCATCTCTTTCTACTAGATGTCCAACATTGGCGGCAAATTTAAACTTCGATAAACTTTGCAGCTGGTAGAATGGGGCGGCAAATTCAAAACTATCACGTAACTGCTTTTTATTTGGCACAAAATACTTAATTTAAATCGCATTAGTACATGATTCAATCTAATTATTGCGTATTGTTGTAGCCATTTATTTAAAAATAGTTTCGACATTAGCTGTTGCCAACTTAATAGACCAATTTTGTGAACTTGAGGAGGGGCTATCTAACATTGAATGGCGAGATGTAGTGAATGACAATATGTAATTATTCATTACTATGATTGTAATGTTAAAGGCTTTAGACTTTAGGCTGTTGAGAAAGTTATATTCATCGTTATTTTTATTTGTTTTTTTTTTACTCTAGTTTCAATATCTATTACCAATTTATGTCAATTACTACGTCCTATAGCTACAAACGCGTATTGCTTCCATTCAAATTGTTTCGATTCACAGACCAAAACATTTTTTTTATTATTATACTTTTTTCCTTTACAGGCTGTTTTGAGCAAGGTGCGGTATGACATTACAAGTTTCGCTGGTCTTCTAAGATTTAAAATAAAAAACAATATTTCACAATAATAATGTTTATTTATATTTTGCATAAGCAACATTCAGTGACACACAACATTTACTTACATATACACAAAAATACATAACATCGGTTTATACAAACAGTAGACATTATCTTCTAGTATCTATTATATATTTTTTTCTTAATTTTATGACTTGGAATATGTAGGTCTGAGCGGTGAAAGAGACGCAGCTTTATTTAACATACAATAATGCTCAGTTTAGTTCCAACTAATTGAGCTCTGATTAACTTATGGGTATGTATTTCGAGTATATTATGTATTAGGTAGGTACCTATTTCGTAAAGAACAATAAATTTAAAAAAATGTCGTATAGTTTCAAGCAACTTACAAAATAGGTACATTGAAACGATTCAAGGCCAGGTACTTCATAATACACAATAAATAATAATGTCACAGAAAAGAAAGCTATCTTCAAAAAATAAAATTATACAAAAATGAAGCATATTTTTTGAGTTTTTTTTAAATTTTATTACCCTTTCATATTCCTTAAATACAAGTAGGTACCTTCCTATATGAGATAATATAATGATGACAATCGTTATTATAACGAGAAAAAAATACTTTAAAATTCATTTCAAAAACATGAAAATATCACAGGACAATACATATTGCGTTAATTTGAAGCGATATGAACCTGAATGTTTTTAAATAATTATGAACCTAGTTATAATAACCTTAGTATTAACGTTTTTTAATGATAGGTATATTCATTACCGATACATTATATTTATAACATAATTATCTTTTAAATCTATCTTTGACAACTTTGAAAAGAAAATCTTTGATCAAAAAACAGTAAAAGAATATCATTATTATACTTTTCAAATTACGAAACACTCCACACGTTAAGAGAATACAACACTTTATTTTGAAAACGCATTTTTGTTGCACTTTTTGTAATGCAAAAGCGAGAAGATTGTTCGAGTGAAGCAAAAAAAAATAGGTACTCATAATTAATGCTTTTAATATCGGCTAAGGTTTGCATCAAATCTTTTTGTCTTATTTACGTATCATCATAATATGTCGTTCAATCAAATTCCTAACAATCCATAAATAAAATATTTATTGTGCGTAAAACGACTGTCAAGAAATATATGACTATATACTTAAGTGAGAATACGTTCCATTGTTAAGAATTGCTAGGTAAATTTAATAGGACAAAAATGATCGATACTTGGGAGTTTTACCCTACAGGTGCAGCGGGGACAGAAATACATACAAACTTCTCCAATATAATTTGGTCCGCATTTATGTTACAACAGACAGGATATATAATATTGAATTCATAAATACACAATACATATTTTACATTTAATATTATAGTTTAGACACTTCAAAATAATTTGAAATTCCAAAAAGTAGGAAAAACTGTATATTTAGTTTAATATTTAAAAAAATCTTATAATAGTTTCTATCTTTATTCAGTGGTCAGAACGCAATATTTTATTTAATATTAAACCTGCGATTTGCAGAAATGCTCCAAGCTAAAATCTTTTAACATACCTATACATATAGAGCTTACAGTGAGCTTAATTTATACAATAATAATATAATTTTCTTTCATGATCGAGTATTACCAGTCAACGATCCGAAAATGTACCCTAACGGTAACCTTTATACAGGTAACATAGCCTATGTACGACAATATATTAACATACGAGAATGACAACATTATTAGTAGATATGATTAATATTATTATTAGTTATTAGTAGTATATAATTTTATATTTTAATGTAATAACAAAAATAGTGCATACAGAAAACAAATTTTGCATATCCATATTGACCGAACTAAACAAACATAAGGAATCTATAAAAAAAAAAACAAAGTGACAGAGACAGATTATGATTATCTCAGTTTCGGTATCTGTATGCAATTATTGGCAATTAACACTTTTGACGTGGTGTATTAGAGCCCTCGCCCACGGCGACTTTTTGTAGTGATGCTGTCGCGCGTTTACTGAGAGCGCGACAGCATCACTACTAACGCGTGTACTAACGCGCGAGACGCGCTACTGTATTGCGACTGTATCGATGCAAAGTCGTGCGACCACGTCGGACGACATCCCGGCAAGAGGGGAAGGGGGGTGACGCGTGAGTGGAGAACCGCGAATCAGTGCAATCAGTGCTGATATTGAATCGCGACAGTGTCGCGTTTGCATCGCGACTGAATCTGGGTCCGTGGGCGAGGGCACTGAGCTAGCGACCGCTTCGCGGCTGTATCGATACGGGCGCGCGACAGTATCGCTACAAAAAGTCGCCGCGGGCGAGGGCCCCAGTGTTGAGAGATCTAGGAGCAAGGGGGGCACGAGGACCTGTGCTCTTGCGAGGGCTGCGCGCGCACGGCCAGCCGCGCCGCGTCCACGGGGCCGGCGCGCGCGACGAGCGAGCGCGCCACGTGCGCGAACGCCGCCTCCACGTTGAGGCCGGTCTTCGCCGAGGTCTCCATGAACGCCACCTGGTACTCGCGCGCCAGCCGCTGCCCCTCCTCGCGCCGCACCGCCCGCTCGAGGCCGCTGTCCGACTTGTTGCCTACAATCGGCCAGTTATACATTTTTGGAACGAAACTCCTTATCATTGCGAAGACGGACAAAATTCAGACGGAAGTTGTCCGACACACTATGTAATGTTGCCAATTAAAAGAAATAAATTTTTATTACAATTCCTTCACAAATTAATCGAAAGGAACTTCGTTACATCCGGGTGTCCCTTGACACCTCTTGTTCTTTTTTTTATTCTTTTTACACAAATTATTTACATATTACAGGCTCTGATAGTGTACGTTTTATTATTACGTTCCGCTATTTTCACTCAAAAATCTCAAAATTCCGACTTGGCAATATAAAACTATGGCAAAACTGGTTCCGCCCGTCACAGGTATGGGACGATAAATATTTGTGAGAGCGGAGTGATTGACTGAGCGGTTTTCGCACGCATTCGCTTAATCTGTATTTATAACGCACGATATTTGAATATGTAATCTATCTATTTAGTGTCATTGTACCATAGAGAAAAAATACATATCACCTACGAAACATAAGTGTAATTTTATTATTTCTTGTACACACAGCCATTTTGTTTTACTGAATTATAATATATGGAAGATATTTCTGCATGGAATAGATAGCAGTACCTTATTAAAGCTGTTCAATGCCCATGCTTCTTTGGTTGATGGTAAAGGGTTTGTCTACACAGCCAGTACCTATCTTGTACTTACCATTAGAAATCAATTGCTATTTAGTAAACTCGATGACATTCTAATAGAAAGTAGGTAGACACAGTAGCCGACTTGGTGGAACGGGGTACGTAGGTACTTACGTACAGTTCTTACAAACAAGGTGAGACATGTTCCAGCCATTCTCATATGACTTACCTACTGGTTGGTACATAACAGTTTCGTAATGAAACATAATAAGTAATTATTGTACTTAATAAATGCAATGCTTTGAATTATAATGTAAGCCCGCTCTATGGTTGGTTACCATAGATTACAACTCATAGATTGTAAATTTCAAAATAAATTCTTACAATCATAATTTACATACGAAAATCAAATACATGTGTTAACACATAAATGTTTGTCGAGTGAATATCGAACCCACGACCAGTTAAGCGATCAGGGTCACTAATCCTCGTGTTCAACGTGCTCCAGCGGATAGAAACCTGACAATAAACCGCAACACGCTGTTTAGATTCGATGTTGTGTCACAAAATATAAGTATTATATAGTATGTATATATAAATATGGTTATCAGCTGTCCGGTTACCATAACACAATCATCTAATTGGCCAATATGGAATCAGATAGCCGTGTGTGGAATTGTCTCAATTATGAGAAAGCGAATGCTCCGATGATCGGGACATGTGGACAGAATGTATCGTTATCACAAAAAAGATGTACTATTCGACATATGAGGGATGGGGGAGCCATAAAATGGGTCAGTAAAAACTGATGAGGGGGAGGGTACAAGAAGAAAGAGGACGAATGTACAAGAAACACATCAGCTTTATAAGGATGGAGATGTTTAGGAATAGAATAATTTTTCCGTTCCATTTACTCGTCCACTGGATAGAGTATCCTCTCATAGTTTTAAACCTAAGTGTGATGATGATACTAATATTATAAAGATGAAAAATTTGTTTGGTTATATTGAATAGGCTCAAAAACTACTGGACCGATTGTAAAAATTCTTTCACCATTCGAAAGCTACATTATCCACGAGTAACATAGACTATATTTAATACTAGCTTTCGTCCGCGGATGCCGCACGCGTTGCAATACAGAATTTCTTAATGTCAATAAGAAAAAATATAATATATGAATGGAGATATTCCAAAGACAGTAAG
>DWQT01001644.1:0-16133 GCA_018244895.1 Myscelus amystis hages
ATATCTGTAAGTCTCCTATTATATAGATAACATTGATTTCTTTCTTCCACTTGTGTATCTGATGTATATTTGTATATATCTTTTTGATAATTAACATGTATTTCTTGTACTCAGATGCAGTACATTTGAAAGCGGCTGACCAACGCAATAACGTAGACAATAAACGAAGCCTTCGACTATCAGTATGAACTCAACGGAAACCAGCGTTGAGCTCAACCGATCGACCCCTATATACACTATTGGTACAAGCTTTATAACGCAGTGGTGAGTACGAACGATAAATACTCCTATGTAGCATAGTATAATCTAAAGTCCTATATAGCATAGTGTACAGTTCTATATGGCATAGTGTATAGTCCTATACAGTATAGTATATAGTCCTATATAGTATAGTGTATGGTCCTATATAGCATAGTGTACAGTCCTATATGGCATAGTGTATAGTCCTATATAGTATAGTATAGTCGTAGTCCTACAGTCAGTCAATGCCAAATATCACTATCCTTACAAACCTGACAGCTTCTTTTACATAATTATAATGAAAAAGATACACAATCACGAAAAATTACTAAATAAATACATTTAAATAGTATACAACCTAGTAAACCTTTACATTTACTGTAACGTATATTATGACATTAAAATTTTATGATTTTGTTTATTTATTGTTGAAATCTTAATTGACTTGAAGCTGTTATCTGTTTAATAAGAATACCGAACATTTTACAGATTAAACAGAATATTACAAAAAATAAAAAAAATTTGGTCTAGACAAACGAAATAAAATTCACATTGTCAAAGAAAATACTAACAAGTACGCGTGTATAATAAAAACGACAAAACTCGTTCCAACATCCCTTTGTACAGACGTCACTCGCCAGATCTCGCTTCGACAGGAAATTGGCTAATCAAAAAAGGAATCATTCATTTACAATACACTGGAAAGCGGTAGGGCTGTCTCTTTCAACTTTTTTTTAACTTTATTAAGAATAATTATGTTGCATTAATAATATATACACTAGACAAGGTTCCTGTAGATGAGTTAAGATAGTTCAGTTGTTATTTCGATTTTCAGTGATCAGTTTATGATAAAGGTAATGTGATATAACTGTTTTTCTTACAAATTGCAGAACCCAATTTTAATCCCAAAACCGTAAACAAATAAAATTTTCCCAAACAAATATTTGAAAAAATGTTTAAAGTGGTACCATGTAATTTCTTCCATTCTTCTAAAGATAATAAGTGAATTATTTTTCTGCCATAATTCACTTATTATCTTTATTGTTTCTCATATCACTTCGTTTTTAAATCTAGTAAACTAATGAAATAGTGTTACCAGTAATCGATTATAATTATTTGATTTAATACCTAAGATCCTTATACCTTTAAGTATGACTGTCAAGAATCTAATCCCGATCTATAAATTTAAATGTATTCCGTGTCCGAAAGATATTTTAGTGGGGACCGTGGTAATTCGCCTCGGGTCATTAATCCCTTCTTGGAGCTACGGCTTGTATTAATGTTGCTAGTGATGACATGTAATAAATGATTGCAGTGACATTTGCACGTTGAACATCTGAATTTCGTGTCATTATCTATAAATTACTAAAGTACTACTCTCTTAGAACCTACATTACTTTAGTTAGTTTTTTGACAACCCTAGCAGTTGGAAACATTGCCATCGGGCGTCGTGAAAGCAAATTTTTTCACAAAAGCATTCAAGTTAACAGCAACTGCTACTGATTTATAGGATAGTTTGCACTAACTACTTTGATGTTTAACGTATTGTTCTGTTCTTTGTTGTTTCACTTACAGTTTGCAAGCTTTGCAAGAAATCTGAAAAATTTCTTCTACTATAAGCGATAAGCACGATAATATATTAATTTTTTCCAAACATACTTTACTGTTGATGGAAAACAAAACTAAATTAGTGGCGCTAAAAAACATATCCAGATTTATGAGTTCCAAATAACTCATCCGAATCTAGTTTCTTTACACTTCTATGGCATACCAAAACTAATGTAACCACAGTAAATAAACAAAAGATTAAACGGATGTACGAAAATTGATCGATTTTAACTACACGCTTACCGTGACCTACAGAAAACATTGGACAGCATTTGAAATGTACCTTCATTAAATTTACCATTATAAGAACAAATTCATCTATTTCTCTTTTTAATGATTAAACCTTGTTGCAGGAAACTTCAAAAATTCAAGCAACGCACGTGCCTCTCGTCTTCCAACCCCGACTGTCAGAGCTACATCAACGCGACCAATTACACCGACGTGTACTTCTTCAACAGCAGTCTGGAAGATGCGCTTGGTAATGGAGAACTGGTCAGTACCAACTCTTTGTATAGAAGCATATTTTCGAAAGAAATAGCGAGAAACTAGACCATCTAACTTTTAACTGATAACTTCTCACCATAGCCAAATAATAATGGTTACTTTCTTGAGACACATTGCAGAGCGTTCTGATCTAAATAAGATAGTTTGCTGAGTTAACCAAGTACATAGTAATACATTTATATTTCATTATATACGCGTAGAGAGATAATTTTACATCCTCGAAACAAGCAATGTTACTGAGTTGGGTGGCAATTTTAAAGTATTCTCCACTTGACCTTGTTCTAAAATGGCTCTGTTCATCGTAATTTAGTACGCAGAAAATACAACGAAAATGTCATTACAGGACAGTACAGAAAGGTCAAAGTTTTATATCATCGAAGTGTCGTTTCAAAACATAAAAGTATTATTTTATGCGACATTTCACGTGACATAAACCTAGCGCCCGGCAGCTGGGCCACTTGCCCTTCGGTTACGGCGGAATTTTATTGCTCGTAAATATCGAAATCTGTTTTGCCTTCTTAAGCGATTGCTTTAAACCGAATAGGTGTTTTAATGGGCTATTCGGTGACCCTAAAATTGTGAAATCTATTGAAATTACACCCTTCTGTTTTCCGATTACTTCCATATTTATTGAAATTGGCCTTCTAATTGTTGTAGGTGCTGTTACATTTCTTCATTATTACAATTCTGTTAACAATAAACCAGAGCCGGATTAAATAATGATCTGGATTCAATTTTAAGTTTCGAACGCATTTTTTTTCTTTTCTTGAAAGGCGTTTTTTCGCAGCGTCCTAATAAGTGTTGCTTGCTCATTTGAGAGAAGATTTATTATCTGCGCATAAAAACGTGAATCAATCGAGAGTAACACTCACGAATATTAATAGTGTACCATCAATTGCTAGGGCTGATTGTCAGGCGGAGAATTAGATTGCTGGCGATAAATTTTCTTTAGTATAGATATATGTAGGTACTTCAACAAAATCTTAATCATCATTAACCTATTTAATGTTCCTCTCTTGGACCCAATATCGTATACCATTTCAAAATGTTATGACCTTAGATTCATTTGCTGGACTGTACACGCATTAAAGGCTCATGTGAATCTCAAGAATATTGCTCTCTCTCGTTGAGACTCAATAAAACGTAAATCAGGAAGTCGCAAATAATGACATACACACGTAAACCTTTATACATATATATATTTCTTGTGCGTGTGTGTGTAGCACTGTACTCCTCCTAAGCGACTGGACCGATAAAATTGATAAAAATTTTGTGTGTTCAAAGGGACTTGGAATGGTTTAGATTCACAATTTGGTCCACTGGAAAATGATTTTTTAATTTCTAAGTAGTTGATTTGAGAATGTTTAACATTGATGCGAGAGACTGCGCTACCATCGCAGTGTCAAATATTAAATGAACGTCTAAAAATCATTTATATAGTAAAGCAACGTTTGCCGGGACAGCAAGTTAAAAAAATAAAATAAAATAAGCATAAAATCTTCCGATACCTTCGAGTACTAACTTGTCCTTCACTTCTTTATGGCTCTCCACGTTTCTGTTGAAAGTGTTGCTGTTCCAACAAATTGGACATCCTATACCTTAACTTTGTGTGAATGTAGAATTAAATTCAGCAAACTTATACACAGTGCCGTCTGCAACTAATTCTTTACTTCTAAATGTTGTTCGTAAATTAAATGCAATACGTAACATGGAACAGACATAACATAAGCCGGAGGGAGATCATCGTAGCCAGCCGTTCGCTACAATCGGTCGAGTCATTCCCCGTGACGTGAGCATAATGCCTCGATCAATGTTCCAACACGCAGATCTATAGGAAGCGTTGGCTGCAGTATAGCGGCATGCGCCATTGTTGCTTTCCATTGTATCGCTTTATACGCTTTCAGGTATGATAATTCGTTTGTATTTGCAATAATGGTCATTGTTTGTAATTAAAATTGTTTATTAATCGAATGTGTTTTAAAATTAAACATTAAGTACTTTGTGTTATAACATAGGAATAGTGATGTTTTACCTGCACATTTTTAAGTCCAATGTGGCGGACTATGGCCTCAAATCTTCTTATTACAAAAGGAGACTTGTATGAACTTGTTTTGGAGTTTTTATGTTTCATCATTTCATCATTAACCATTATAAATAGTTTATATATGAATAAGTACAGTGCATCAACGTTGTTCTGTGTCTCAGGGGTGAAAGTATTTATGTTAGAAAGCTACATATTTGATATTTCATATTAAGTAGCATACAACCTATAATTTTACCAGTTAATCTTGATGCATCTAAAAGCTAAATACCGCTCAGAATATTCGCCAATTCTGAAGTTACGCAACTACTTAACACAAGATGAATCTCATTCCTTCGTAACTTTCTCCTGCTTCAATTATGCAGAATTTTCAGCGCTCGAAAGTATTAACTTATCTGCTGTAAGTACTTGAACGTATTTCTCCGTGAAAGAAACTGTTAAGGAAGATGAAACAATTGTTGCAACAGTTTCAGTAATTACTTATTTTGAAATACTGTAAATATGGCTACAATTCAATTTCAGTTTAAAAATACTGTAATAAGCAGCTCACATATGCCAAGATAAGTAATTTCAAATACGTTATATTACAAATCTGCAATGTGTCATCTAGAAATGATTTAATGTAACTGTAAGCTTTTTGTATTATATCACTGTTCCATGACCTTTTCAAGCCATTATTATGGTGTGTTACAGGTCCATACAGAGGACACAGTTGTGATATCTTTAACAATAAACTTTTGTCTGTGTATATCATGTTCATTAGCAGACTAGAAATGAATTGTTTGTTTCTAAAAGTAATCTTTGTTCACAGCAACCCGTTCTTCCGCCGTTTCCCTTGTGGCTGGCCGCGATTTTCGCCACATGCTTGGTGCTGGTAATCCTGTTGACGGTCAGCGGCAACGTGCTGGTACTGCTGGCTTTCCTCGTGGACCGCACCATCCGTCAGCCGAGCAACTACTTCATAGCTTCCCTCGCCGCCACCGATCTGTTGATAGGTAAGAAATATCTACAAATTGCGTCATGGTGAAACATATGCATTTCTATCCGTATGTATCCTGTCTGTTTGTTCCCTGGCAGCTTTGAAACTATTTGTCGTAAATTGTTAAGTAAGGTAGTGGTGGAAGCGTATTAATCCTATGCTGATATGCTACGACACGTCAAATATGCGTGTTGTACGGGACATAAACCCAATAAATGTATAGATCTATCCTACTGTGATGAACAATTTGTATTGATCTCTTTTGTAGCAGAAAAAGCTAACATCGCGTATCTTCATACGTTCAAATTGAGTTACTGCTTTCTTTATAATTTTCTTTCTTATCTTTTCAGGTACTTTGTCACTCCCATTTTACACCGACTATGTGTTAAAAGGGTATTGGCATTTAGGGCCCCTCCTATGCGACCTCTGGTTATCAGTTGATTACACTGTATGTCTAGTATCACAATACACAGTTTTGCTTATAACAGTGGATAGATTTTGTAGTGTCAAAATAGCAGCTAGATATAGAGCCTGGCGAACGAAGAATAGAGTAATATGGATGGTCACGGTTACTTGGATAATACCAGCCCTACTGTTCTTTACCACTATATTTGGATGGGAACATTTCGTTGGCTACAGAGACTTACAAGAAGGTGAGTGCGCCGTACAGTTCCTCAAAGATCCGGTATTCAATACAGCTTTAATCATAGGATATTATTGGACAACACTTTTCGTCCTAATTGTGCTTTACGCAGGTATATTTAAAACCGCGTACGACATGCAAAAGAAGAGCGAGGCAAAGCAAAGGAAAATGCAATCGATGGTAGCTTTAAGTGCGGGTGTAATGACAGGCATGGCGGGCCGAGCCGCCGGAATGGCTACTTTATCTAGAGCGACCATATCTAGTGAGGATCAAATAAAAGTATCCGAAACAAGTCGCAAAGATTCAACATCTAAAGGTTCTTTGGCTGCACCACTTCTAAATTTAGGCGGGTCAACAGATTCTAACTCGAGTCAGAAGTCTTCAGCTCACAAAAGTAGCGTGACCGCCACGGGAACTTCCACAACAGCCGAATCGGACGCTGATAAGAGAGAAGAACAGGTAGAAGCGGAAAGATCGAGCAGTCCGGCATTCGATTCTGATGACGAGAGTACCACACAGACGAATGTAAAGAAACGACCGTCAGTTGCCAACTTGGTTATGCAAACTGGAGCTATGCAGTTAATAAGCAACATGCGTTTGAACGGCAGTATGCTGATGAAAGCCGACGCTAAGCAGTCCCCGTTATGTAAGCATGACTTAGAGAAACCAAAGTGTTCACTTTCCCAAATATCCGAGAAGAGTCTTCTCGATACGGACAACCCTGACACATCACGCAGCAATGCACCAACACCAGCTGTGAGTGTTCCTTTGTCTTCCACTACCGTCATGTCACCATCATCGTCGGGCATGGCTACACCATCCGAAAGAGATCCAGTATCAACCACGATTGCTCAAAGAATCATCCCTCCTCCATCAGAATTCAGATGCAGTCCAACTGTATCAGAAAGTCCACCATCACAGTCAGAATCATCTAGATCTAGGATTGTTAGGTTAGTAAAGGGAGACGGTAGCTGTTACGACGTGCTGGTGGGATTGGACGGCGCCGATTTAAGGTACATGGATGAGAGTTCTGTTATCGTTCCTACACCCATCAATGAGAGTCCACCATCGTCAATCACCTTCCCAACAGCCACTGAACCATCATCACCGCCGACGCTAAATTCGGCCAATGTTGTAACGAATACTTCATTATTACAGGCTGCTCTCATACGAGCAACAGCTGAAGCTCAAGTTACGCAAACCAAAACCAATCTCTCCCCACCACCGCCCATAAAGGTTAATACGGAGGTAAGTTTGACAGCTGGGGAGCGGCCGAAACCGGTGATCACTCTTGTGTCGTGTTCCTCTAATAACGATTCTCAACCTTCGAAGCCGGTAGACAACCGAGTTACTCCAACTAACGCCAGTGCTAATATGAGCTCTGCCGTGGAAAATAGCGAAACGTCCAGCCCCGTTGCTAGCGGTCCCGCTCGGGGTGATTCGCGCAAGGACTTCGTAAAGAACATCGGCAAAAAGCTAAAGGTGAGACGCTCGAAGCGCGACGGTTTTTTTCCAAGTATCGGACGCCAAAAATCGAAATCCGAGAACAGAGCGAGGAAAGCTTTTAGGACCATTTCGTTCATTTTAGGCGCTTTCGTTATTTGCTGGACCCCGTACCACATTTTAGCTTTAGTGGAAGGATTTTGTACCAACCCGCCCTGCATCAACCAGCATTTGTATATGTTTTCATACTTCCTGTGCTACGCCAATAGTCCCATCAACCCATTCTGTTACGCGCTTGCCAATCAGCAATTCAAGAAGACTTTTACTAGACTCTTGCGCGGTGATTTCCATATCACTTAGTCCACTGGTACCTTTTGAAGCGTAAATATTTGGTACTGTAATACAGCTTTCCAATCGAAATATTACGCGCACAATAATTTTGTCACGGATCCTTGTATAAATAGTAACAATCGTTAAAATTAAGACAATACTTAAACAATATACATGTATGCTTTTAATGTTTAGAAAACAATTATTATGATGTGTAAAATTCGGCTTTTTAAGGATGATATGAAAAGAAATGTAAATATTATAATAGTGCGTATATATACGTTTGTTGTGTCTGTATTTTTAATGTTCTTAATTTTATCTATAATGTTCAGAACTGACAATAAAACGTTAGAGTGTGTAAATCAATTAGACATTGTATTTACCAGGGAAGTCTCTTTATATTTCTAATCACGTGAATTAAATAAGCATAAGAAATAATTGTTAGAAACAAATTAGATTCTAATTAGCAATGTTTTTTGATGTCAAAGACATCAATCAGTTATTTACGTTATAACATTAAGTAAGAACTGTGTATGTACGATGTTTTTAGAACGAATAACTATCATAAGCAATTCTAAGACAAAGAACAGTCCGCCTAATGATAGTCACATTTTTTAATTCAATTATCCGAAATATTACTCACATAAGTCAATATGAATTAGTATAATGATATTATAATTAAAACAAACTGAAATACTCGAGAATATTACATTAGAATAAGATTTTCTTATGTAACGGACTGTTTTTTGTCTAAATAAATTAAATTACGCTTAAAAGCTTTCAGCCTTGAGCCCCGCTAAAGTTTTTTAGCGTAAACATAGTCAATTAACGTGTAAATATACTGTGATTTATCAATTTGTAATATCTTGGAAACAAAATAATATTTAACGTGTACAGTATTATAGTCAATAAGTGTTCTAATCTAATCATTTTTTCTACTTTCTCTTTAATCTATGAGGATAACGTCATCGTGTTCCGCTCACGGTATAACGGACGGAAAGTGAATAAGATGCTTTATGATAACTTTCTTCACCAACAACAATTTTTGTTATATAATTTCTAAATGTAATCACTACTTTTACTTATAATATTTGTTTATCCACAACAGAAATAAAAATATATTACTTTTTTAAATTTAATTAATGTTTGTGTTATAACATTGCTAAACTGTATAACCTTATGTATTCTCAATAGTTTTTACTTCTGCCGGCCTAATTTGAATAACATAATATATTGAAGCTTTGTTCTATTAAGCAACCTGTATTACATTCACTTATACGAAACGAAATAATGAACAGATTTTAAATGTGATGAAAATGCTTCGAGTTATTAATTTCTAAGTAAATTACACCTACCATGAAAATTACATGATACCTAACGTCAAAAAAATAAAATTAAAACAATAGGCTTGTGACTATGTAACCTCTATCTTCAAGGTGGGTGCATCTTAAATAAATAACACTGGCTATGAACGAAGGAAAACATCGTCAAGGAATGTTCCCAATTACATGTTTAATTACTCATTTTTCTGAGCTCCGTGAAATCTTTCAACCCACGCCGCTATCAAGGATCAGTAATGGATAATCATTTCAAAAATATAGTAATAAGCTGAAACATTTCGTTATATATTTTGCGTATATTAATTCATATTAGACAAATCAGTATTGTTAATAGTTTAGTAATTAATAATTAATTTATTACAACATATATGTAATAATGAAAGACAAAAGTGAAATATTATTAGATATAAATCATTTAAAAATGCATTAAATAACATTAATGATAATTAATTATTAATAATTAAAAAAAACTATAAATGTGTTTAATAAATGTTTCCAATTGATATTGACTCATTGCGTGTATATGGATAGTAATAATTTGTGTTACAAAGATATGTATGAAAGTTATTTGGTTATTAAAAATTAATAAGGTTATTAAAAAATAAATAAGAATAATAATGTGCTAATAGTACTTATTTGTTGTATAGAGATAGATATCTAATATATGTATACAAATAGATATCATAATAAATACCCTGTTAGATACTCTGAGAGATCATCTTTTTTTTAAAATCACTAAATAGACTGCGTTAGACTACGAGGTTACGTCATCGTAAATAAAGAGCAGTTTAGGAAATGCTTACTTAGGAAGTGGTTGTCCATTCTTGTCTTGAATGTCTATGACTATTTCTGATAATGTTATAGAATTACATTCATACGAATATCAGTCTATTAAATATAACCAGTCCCATTAATATCACATAAACATTTGTTACGCGAATGTACGTTTAAAATATTCGACTTCAATAATTAAGGCGAATGTTATTGTACTGTTGCGTCGAAAAGTGCCAGAGTAAACTTTTCAGTTCCGTTCCCCGGCAGTTTTCATTGAGAATGCTAAAATAGCCCTTTGAATTTGGAAACTAATTCCTAATTCATCTGATTGTCTCCCTCTCTCTGTGTTTCTCTGTCTCGCACTATCCCATTTCGATCGGGGTCAGCTTTCTTTGATGTTTTTCGCCAGATCTGTCGATTCTGGGTCATTGAGTCATTTACTCGGCCGCGGATCATGCCATTGTTGGCTGACATTGACTCGCATTTAATATCCTAATGTGTATTTTTCATCAATTTCGTGATAAGTTCAGTACATTTTCCATTATGTAAAGAAAATCATGTTAAATTATTGACATGTTGAATTAATTTAATTAACAAAAATAAAAATTGTAAATGAGTGTGAAAATAATAATTTTGAGTGACGAAGGTTTTATGGTTATAAATTAATAATCTGTGTCGTTTGTATAGAGTAAGCGAGATAGATATATTTGTAATAATATGCTTATAATGTATGTGTGAATGATAATAATTGTAAATAGGCTTTATATATTACATGTGTCATGGTAAGATATCGTTAAAATAAAAATGAACAATAGTTATATAATAGTTCACCCTTATCTGTCAAAATATTATTCATTATTACAAAATACCTGTCCTATATACATACAAATTACTCAATAATAAACAAAATTCCAAAAAATTTAACACTTCACGGAAGACACCAAAATACTAATAAAATAATCATTTTTTATATGTACTACGAAGATATTTTTAATGAACTAAAACTATGATACATAAATGAGAACATAATTCGTTTGGAAAAAAAATTAAATTCAAATTAATAAAAATAATAACAACGCATTGTTTTAATTTAAATGATTTTTTTAAAGAAATAATAAGTAACTAAATATTTTTCACTTAATTTCAAATGTTTCATATTTTTCTAACTCTTCCAACAATATTCTGATTTGAAATGACATAATATTTGTAAAATATATGTATAAATACATATATAATATAATAAATACATGAATATGTAAATGATGATTCTCAGTTATGCACAGAATGCGTTATGTAATGGTGTGCATATAGCATATTAGAAGATTTATGTAAATTCCACAGGAATTTGGTTTTTATTGTTACGCAATAAAACCTAAAATTGCGTGTGGAATTTTGTTATTCATTGTTATAGAAGAATGACTGTATTGTACGTACTATATAAGAAAATTATTGAAAAATAAATGAATATAGAAATTATATTGTGTACTTGTTCAAGATGGCCCTGAAAAAACTGATATTTATTTATTTATTCAACAAATACGGTCATTTCATTTTCTAAAATTCGTTTCAAATTCAATTAACGACATTACGTAAAGCAAACATAAGCATTAAGAAAGTTAACTAAAGATCAATCATCGTATTATCATTATCATCTATATCTTTATTTTTCTCCTTTTTTTCTCAGTCATCATCTTCATCTTCTTCATCAATACAATTACACTTACCATTGTCAGTCAACAAATTTAAACAAACCATAATTAATGGCGCTAATAACAAATTCAAATGGCTCTCTTTATCGGATTATGCATAGCTCTAAAATGCATTTCTCAAAATTCCATATAGAATGCATATCAGCTTGTATATATTTATGTAACCTACATTTAAATTTTATCGAACAATCATGCGTCCTAACATTTTTAAGGTTGAAATTGCTATGAAACTTAAACTGTAGTAAAGTTGTCAAAACATTCGAAATTCAAATATCGTTCCAATTAAGAACCACGGCAATATATCGGATAGTCGTACTAGCACAATGCAAATGCAGACAGGATTGATGTAAACAGGTTACAACATGTAACATGCAAAACAACGATTTACAGGTCATAGTTTTTGTTAAAACACACAGCGCAATCCATCACACACGATATTTATCAAGCTGCACCTCTGAATTTTAATTACTGGCAACTTTATTATAGTCCATATGCTTTCTTTTATACGTTAGCAACAACACTATCGAATGTCAGCCAAAACAGCGGTATGACAAAGTTATTCTAAAATCACGCTTATAGCACTGGAGATTTTCTTACACTAGAACTGAACTGGATATTGGAATTTTATTTTATTTTAACATCATTTAATTTTAGCGTAATTTTCTAGCGCTTTATGGTATAACATAATGACTTGTAATTTATCTGTATCGCACAGCTGATAACAATTAGAAAGTAAATTCTATTAAATAGCATCAACATTCAAATTAACGTCACGGATATCGTCAACTAGATTTAGAGTATTTAACCTCTACTTATTCTAACTTTTTTAACCCTTTTATTGTTCCACTGCTGGGCACAAGTCTTTCATAATCAGAGGGTTTAAGGGTTCTACCGCGTAGTGCGGATTGGGACACTTCACACACCTTGAAAATATTGTAAATGGCAACACCATACTTAAACTTTAACAGATTATTTCATAGTAGATACATATTACATAGTACATATGAATTTGTCGTCTTAAATCGATAGGCGAATTGACTCCATTATCAGATGACCTGAAAGTCCATTCTTACATTACTTAAAAACCTTAAAAAAACCTCTTTCGAATCTCATTAAATAAAAAAACGTAGATAAACATACACGGATACAACAATACCATGAAAGAAATAAAACCAAACGCTTAGAATATTAAAATCTCAAACGCGTATTTTGGCGTCAAGAGAACTGTGGAACGGGAACAAAGAACTTCAAAATAACGAGGAGCTTCCGTTGTAAAAAAGCTTCTGACACTATGAAAATACAGTGAAAATTCAATGTTTACGAAAACTCCATATAATATTATGTATATCAGTTGTTTTTACTCGAGATGCGCACTATCTGCGCTCAGTCGCTAAACAAATTATACGCAGCTCACAATGCGTCGCCCCTCGTCTCTTTGTGTTGTGTGACGGCTCCGCTACCGGTGTAAATCACAAGAGGTAGCGGGAAATTAACGGTGTTTGCCAAACTGTTCCTTTTCTTGTACTCTACATCTGCGTTTACTGCGACCTCGGCTGATAGTAATAGATTGAATGTATCTTTCCTTGTCCAATACGCCTGCGTTTACTGCGACCTCGATAGTAATAGATTGAATGTATTAATTTGTTTCGAATTGATTAAAGTTGAACTCTATCCCATCATTTCGGTTAGAGAACAATCACTACTCCAGTTTTTAGCGCTTTAGCCAATTTTAGGAAGCCTGTGCATTAATATTACGCTAGTATTATTTACTCTATTTTTAATGACTAGTTATTACGCGTATGGTACAAAAAAAAACCATTTTGATCAAACGTCACACTATTACGGCGGCCTTACCGCAATCTTTGGTGCTCATTTGAAATGCGGTATCCCGTGGAAATGAAATATTTTTCTGTGAACTCGGAGCCTATCTCATTTTACCACCCTTTAACTATATGCATACCAAAATTCACATCGATCGGTCGCACAGTTTTGACGCAGAAGAAGAACAATCATTCACATTTATTTAGTGAAGTTTGATTTGATGGTCGCTTGTAACTCAGATCCAACACCATGTATCTACCCGATCGTGTCTTCGCTATGACAGGCCGGTATCTGGCGAGAAAGGCATAATGAATGTGGCAACGTCCGGACCTGGGGACACAATGTTAGCGCGCCTCGTAAACGGATCCGAGGCGCGTCGGGACCCATTGTTTAATATGTCCTTGCCTTTATGAATACTTTTGAATAAAACATTCTTTTAATATAACACCACAATGTATTTCTTTTATGTGACCACAGCAAACATTCACTTGTCTCAAAATCTATTTATTTATTTTATTTATGTATTTATTTATATATTTAGGTCACTAACATACTGTACACTGTTGTGTGGTTACAATTACACGTTAACATGAAATGCTTAGTGCCAGTATAATTATAATTGTGACATATGTATCTATAATTTATTTATAACTTTTTAACTGCATCAGTTCGATATGAGATTAATTCAGGCTACATGCGATACCATTTCAGGTTTCAATTTGGCACCGGATTGGAATGAATATTGGGTGCAGAGATTCCAATATCTGTCCAACGCTGAATTAAACGTACAATGCCCGAACCGGATATACTTGATTGGATTCAGAATTTATACAAGTAAAGAAGGCTGTATGCACTATACACGTACGAAATAATTTTAATCCTCCATGCCCTTTATGTGTAACAATGCACCTGAAGCCCGACCGTTAGTCGTATTTACAATTCCAGACATTTAAAGATGTACCTACTCCAACATTGCTCGATCTTAAATCTATTTAGAACATAATCTGTATCGTCACAAAACTACTAACATATTTACAAACGCATACAATAGATAATAATAATAATAATTAATACAATATGTACATATAACAACAATGTTTAGATACCATAGTTTTGCCCTGTTTGGAATCAGGTGGCCATGTATAAGTTGTTCCAAGGTATTACTATTATTTATTAATAGTTGATATTATCATCTATATACATATTATCATTTATATATTACATCTTCTAGCTTACAATATAATTTTGCCATAATTTGTCCACCTCTTCTCCTGCCCTGTCTACGAGTACAACCACGCAAGAGGACTTTTCTTGCAGAAGTTTCGAACTTGTTCCGGAACTATTATTTTGTTTCTTTACATTGAGATATTCGTTCTTTGTGTTACAATTTTCTGAAAGTGTTTGCACAACATAATACGTAATTTATTTTTGAATTATTCTCTTTATTATTGTAATTTTATACATCTTTTTACGTGGCATCTGCATAAAACAACACCCTTCGCCTTTTTCCTATACATAGTACATATATCTGCACATTGTTACATAAAATTATTTTCAACTATTATAATATTATGTTATAAATTTATTAGTAGTTACTATTGGCATATACAATGCATACGTAATTGAAACAACAAATTAATATCTTGAGTGCATAAAATGTATAACATTTTAATACATCATATACAATATATTGCAAACACTACATCGTGAGCTCGTCTGGTCGTAAGTGACGTGCGGTGACGTTGCCCTTTGGCCACTACCGCGTGCGTCGGCCTGTAAACACGCACATAAGCGCCGAAGTATAGGTGACTATGAAACTGAAGGCGTCAACGTAAGGCCACTTTACGTGATTAAACACGTAAACACCACCAACATTTATTGATTGTTGGGCCAATTTCGGTAGCATTACATTTCTGTAAGACTACAAAACGAATTTTGAGCTCTGCTTTGAGCTAAATTAAATAACAAGTACATACCTACAGATAAAACTTATTCAATAATTAATGAAAAAAACCTAACAGGATTTTAATTTTATTCTGGCATACCAAATTCACAATTAATTTTAAACGGGAGATTAAAAGTTATTTCAGAGACTATTTAAAAATTCCGGTATGTCGTAGCAGTGTTTTTAATTCTGTTATTTGCGTAGTGTAACGTACAGCAGCGTGTTTCTGATAGAGCAATTGAGATTTCGTAAATCGCTACCTCCGTCGCTCATTAATGTGGTGAGGTCTTTAAACAAATATGTGACACGTCGCTATGTCCCCGTCTATATCCGTATAGGCAGTCTGCCAAAGTGCCCGGGGCAGTAGCTTATCGGCCGTCACCTGAAAACTTCACATACCTCATGACGCATCGCTCGTGCTCCCAATGAAATACCATCATAGCAGATACGCTACACATATACCAAGTTTTGCCTACGGGACATGACTCATAAAAAATATTTATATCCTTATTTCGCTATTTCAATTTCGTCTAAAGACTATGAATAAATCAAGAAGACTTTCTGGAATTTTATGGGAACTTTACAAAACGCATTAGCTTCACGAATATCCCTTCACTAGTAATTCTAATCAAGTGTCTCTAATGGTACGTTCAGACTACGACACAAATTCTGACATAATTGTCAGACATTAATGTCTGTCCTATTTACACTTATACGGAATTTTCCACATAAAACTCATTTTATGCATTAAAACGC
>DWQT01001645.1:0-16132 GCA_018244895.1 Myscelus amystis hages
AGGTGTCCTAAAGAAGCTTAATTATTGTTACTTGTAATAATGTCGAATGTGTGCGTGTGATTATTTAATTATGTAATCTAGTATAGGTTGAACTATAAAGTAATATTAACTTATGGGCGTCGTTTCTCATCTGCTGTGTGTGCCAAGTGCCAGAAAATTCCATCAATTTCGAGATAATGATATTCAATTTTATTTCGTCTTAATGTCTAATAATTTGGTAGTATCCAATACGCTGTACTGTGTCTCGCCAGATTTGCGCTGGCCCTCATGTTTTACTAACAGAACCAAAAATGTTTACTGTATTTATTAATAAAACAAAATTTACATTTACAATACACATTTTTATTTTAACAATAATATTAATTACAAGAATACATTACAGAATTAATACTTTTCAATCAATACATAGTTCAAATTTTTTAGACTCTTGAATTATGTAAAAGAGAAATTCTATACACAGTTAATGTTCAACACTTCATTGTACTTTCTTCTTAAATTAATACTTATCTAGACTCACATAGTTGTATTTATTCTTCATTTATGTATTAACTAAGATCTCGTATTTTTTTCATTGATGTAAAGGACGATATAACAATTTATATTTATGCATATCAGATGTTAGCTCTTTTGGCCACTTATAAATTACTATTGGAAGCGACGTATTAATTCCAAAATATGACACTAAGGATAGTACCTGAAGAATTATAATTATAATTTTTCATATAAATTAAGGCTCATTTAATTACGCATTTTAAATAGAAAGAAACATTAATAAAGATAAGTTAATTTTGAAAAGAATACAGTTTTTTAGCATCAACTGTTTTATATAACATTAATTAGGTCAGTTTCAAAATGAATGGCCTTATATTTATTGAGTATATAAGTAACACAGTTAGCAATATCGCTACCTGCTCTTCGCTTGATTTTTACGCGATTCAATTCGTTTTTGTAAAGTTGTGAGCAAAGCTCCAAGAACGTTATGACCAGGCAGGCGTTTACCGAAGAGCAGGCGTTTCACAGAGTCGTCGTAGGTGAGTAGAGCCACCATATTTTGTAATAGGAAACCTTGACAATATTCCAGTAATTGCGTAGCACCATAGACCTGAAAATTAAAAAATCTCAAATAAAAGGGAATTAACATCTAACAAAGTAAAAAAAATGCCCATATTTTTCAAATATTATTAGGTAAGTGGTCGGAAGAAAACCGTATCAGACATAATAAATAAAAAGAAAAAGAAAGATAAACATTCCGTATCGTCCCTATTGTGGCATATTCCAAAACTGTATATAAATTATCAAGTTGTATTTGTAGTTATAGTGTTCATATACCTTAGCATGAATATAAACGGAAACAAGATTGTGAAGGTCAACAGTCTTGGCTGCTCTCGCTTCACAGTGCCTCTGCAACGGCAGCAGCTGAAAGAATGAGGCGGCTGCCAACACTTCTAGAACGTCGCTCTCAGGAATATCCAGGTTGGAGCAGCCGCCAGAGTACAGGTACTTCATAACTTGCTGTAACATTAAGAAAAAAAAATTAGAATAAATTATTAACAGATAGCAAAATAAAGTGACGCTATTCTTAAAGTTTCGAGTTGCTTTAAGCTTCTCTTTGGTTAAGTATATTAGCAGACCCAAAGAATGTTCGACATTTGCTAGTATATGATCGTTGATTGCTGTTATTTTTGGATATTATTTTACCACATCTGTATTGAAACCCTTTATGTATGTTTCAATAGTTAAAGTACTCGTAAATATTTAATGAAAACAATAAGTTCGCACCTCAAATATATGATACCGTATGTCGTTTATTTGAACGAGCGGCGGCGCGGAGGCCGGCAGGGCGTCGGGCGCGGCGCGCGTCGGCGCTAACATCGCGCGCAGGCGGGGAGACTCCGACACCAGCACGATCTTGTGCCCGTAGAACAGACGCCCTTCAACCCTGTATACAGAAATGTCTTTATAAGATTCTGCCTCACATATCATACTTACAATAAACATTTACGAATCAATACTAACTAGTGGCCGCCTACTGGTCGAAATTCGACCATAATGAATTTGTATAAGCGAGCAGTATATCACGTGGTATTTTTTTATATTAAACGGGGCAAATAAAACTTTTCTGTTTGACATTTAGCTTGTGTATGCGTGTAACGAATACGTGGTAGTGTGGTAGTGTGTGTAATGTTTTATTTATCGATTTAATGTACTTTATAAGCATTATTATTGAAAAATATTAGCGTTCTGCACTTCTCCTGTATATAAACTATAAGTGCGCCAAATTTCATACTTCTCCGTCCGCGAAATTTCTGTAAAAAGGGGTCCAATGTTTTTGCTTCACGTATTAATATATATATTATGGGTTACATTTTGATTGTCATTGTTGTCTTTAAGTTGATACAAAATCGTTGTATCGTACAATGTATCTGACAACGCGATATCCCGCGTGTCGCGCCCAACAAAGCCTGTAGACATGTCCTTTGTCCTATCCTTTCACCAAGAGAACAGTTTCTCAGGAAATATCAGTATATTTCCTTATAAAATTCAACGACTGTATCTGTTTTACTACGTACTCCGTATCACGCAAGTTATAGTTCCTGCCATTGTGTTTTCAAGTTGATTGGCGGTTTTGTTTTTTTTTTTTATAGATATTTCGATGCTTTTGGCTTATATTTTTGATCATTTCTCTGCTTACCACAATAGCAAACGTAAGTGCCAGAAATCGAAACTATAATAGTAGTCGGTGCTTCGGTACTTACTTGTGGCTCTTGATATACGTGCAAAATTGCAAATATTATGAATACTTGGAAATGGCTCAACATTAATTAAATATTTCCACGACATTCAAACTTGAACACACACACAATACAAGCGAACCAATAAATGTACATATTATGTAAGCTTTTTAATAACAATTGTCTTTAGATGCGTTTGCAATTTTCTTTCAGCAAACAAATATGTTTTTATAAGCTGAGATTTTTTATTAGAGTTTCATTAAAATATTAATAAGGTAAGTAGCGTGCAGAAATTTTACTATCTTAATGTTGGCGCCGTGCCTTGGGTTTAAAATTAAATATTACAATATTGTTATTGAGCAGAATAAAGGTGCAAATTTAATAACGTGAAATTTAATCACATGTCAATTAATAATGCTGTTGTTTCCTGTAATTATTCACAATATGTATTTAAAATATAGATAAAAAAATATTAAAATATAAAATTTACAATCGTCTTACTAAGGTATTTTGATCGCAACCTACAGAGACAAAAGTAGAAACAATCCACGTATATGCATTCTTTTTCAAAAGGGAGATCATTTACATGTTACCGAGGGCACAATTTCTTCGCCACGATCCTACTAGTTTTCCTTGTTTATCACGGAAAGTTAGGTAGTTATCCGCGTAATAAAATAGTAGTTCCGCAGATAACATGTTCGACTAGTGTTAGCACCGTCACACTACGCTATATCGTGTAACTCCTCGCTGCCACAAAGTAGATGTATTTGAAGGGAAAGTTCTAACATGTATAGGAACTATGTATATTGCAATTTGTGTAAATTGACCTCTTCTTTCGTTTATGTATTTTTGGTTGTGTAAAACATCATCAGTAGGCACAGCAGAGCTTTGAATGGAGATGACCGTACAGGTCATATTTGTAAGAGTATGAGCGTATTTTCATTTCGCTTTATACACCAGATCTTAAATTTTCAATAATATTTTTGTTCGCAGCATCTTTTATTTCGTGTTCGCATGACAGAGTACAATTCTGTCCTATTTACGGTTTGCTACAAGGGACTAAAATTATTCAGAAAATGTTCTCGCACAAGTTCATTCCAACATTTCTTGCTTTTGAATCTTAACCTTTAAAACCGGAGCGCCCTTTTTATTTATTGCCAGTTGAGGAAAAAACTTTGTTTTTTTTTATTCAGCAAAAAAAGATTGTAACGGCCATAAATGGTATTGCTTAGGTACGGAAATTTCTAATGAGTTCTATGTACTTCAATAAGTGCGGGTTACAATGGATTTTTGGTTGTTGAATATGTGAATGTTGAAGTGAGTGATCAGTTCTAAGATGGTTATTTGTAATTGTGTTTGTGATACGGCTATAGCCCTGGTACTTGCGACTTAGGGAGTTCTATAATTAAAGGGATCATAGTTACACATTATTGTTTATTTAAGTATCAAAAGCTGTAGCTAACTAGAAAATGTTACATAATTATAGACCGGAGTTGACATTGCAACAGATACTGGCGCAGACTGGACAGGACGTGACTAAACAGTATTTTGTTATCTTCAGTTAATTATTTTGTCCTGAGGTGAATTACCGTTATCAGCTAAAAGTACAGTCAGCAACAAATTTCTATTAATTTAAACCTGGCGACAATTCATGTTTCCTGATTACATTTACGTCGCATACCTATAAATAGACACATGTTTCTTCATGTACGTGATTGTTAAATAGTCCATATACCAAACTATAGACCACCTATACCAAGGCGGTAAGATAATCTTTAAACGTATCTATTATAAAAATAATTACTTCAATAGATATAATTTTTATCAATGATAAGGTAATATGATCGGATTGAATTGATAAGACCCATAACAGATTAGTTATCGTACAGTCCCTTTGTAGGTTTCCGATTTCCATTTATCATTGTATTTTTAACTTAATTGTACGTTCCTAAGCAACTGAGTCGAGTATACTGATCTTAGCTATAATTATATTGCTTCACTTGCAGCTATCAACGATTGTAGAGGTTAATTAATATCCAGTACTTAGATAGACCAGACTTACCTTCAAATCTCATAATGAAGGCTGAGGTAGTGGAAGATAGGGAATCTAACATTCCGACTACAAGCCTCTCAAGCACTTGTCAAAAGCGGTCTGGGTGGAGGAATTCTAGCTAATACCCATAAACAAGTCGAGGTCTTTTTGAGAGTCTGTCTTCTCTGGACCGCTGAAGAATGGGGGTACACATAGTTATCACGAATTGCATATATTAGTAACAGTATAATGTTTTAGCAAATTGCAGTCTGATAAACGCTCTGTCCCATTCGCGATGGAATAAAATGCATGATCCTCACAATAAAAAATGTAATATGAAAATCTTCACACTTAGCAACAGGTATCTTCTTCCTTATCTTACAATAGGTAATTTAATTTATTGCCGGCGTAAATATTATGTATGTTAATATGCTATTCATTATTTATGCCGTTGAAAAAAATATGGTATGTTATTACACCGGCAACAAATTTCCTTATCATCATTAAAGGCACATCAAAGAATTCGATTATATATTTTTGGGCAATACTCGCGTTACTTACGAGTACATGCATTCGAACTCTTGCCGAGTCACAAAATAATTGTGAATTTGTTGTTATGCCTACTTGCAAATACCATAAATAACCAATAGCCGTATTTCGCTTTAAGCCCAAGGCGCATAATAGTTTGAGTTCATTTAGCACATTTTGTCAACACAGATAGAGCTTTCCGTCATTCTATTTCAAAAGCACACATTTGAAATTGGAATTCTACAGTCAACAAAGTTATCATCACCATTTGCGAGCGACGCTCGTACGTCGTAAAGGACTTGCGAAATAAAGTTTAGCTATTTGAACCTTTTCCGGGTTCGGAGCAGTGTTACGGCGCTAATGGCCTAAATTTACATCAAGATCTGAATCGCAAAGCTTTTAATGTCCTTTACAAATTAGTTCGTTCGTCAACCGTTGTCTTGCGTTCCGAGTTCAGTTGCGTTTAGCCGGCTATTTATATTGAACATTTAGAGATTTTTACGTATCAAGCTGATAAAAATATACATACATAGGTGATAGAAGACTTTGTGTAAAGAGTACTCTATCTACATATCTAACTTCGAGTGACAGGGGTTGTTAGTGTTTCTAATGTAAAATTCTTTTGAATATCAAGCAAATAGGCGTACTTAATATCTGACAGCAGTTTATAGGCAATTTTTAACAGTGTTATGAGCTAGTGCACTTAATCACGTTTTAAGCGCTTTAGCATTTTTACACGCTTTACATTAGCTTCACTTGTGTGTGTGTCTGTCTGTCAGTAACTCCGTAAGATAAGCGGATATTTTATTGTATGTTTATACAATTTTTCATTACATTTTTTCTAAGTTTACAACTGTAAGCGTGTGTAACTAAAAAATATAAAATATATATAGTTAAAAAAAACTAAAGTACACGCTTTTATAGAAATGAAACTAAAAAATATAAATAAGATATATTTAACTGTAAAAAAAGCGTGGGGTGCTTTTGGAAATATTAAAGTGTTGTTCCTTCTGCTCATGTCTGTCATTAAAATATTTATAACTACCGAGAGTGTGCACCCCACGCTTTTTTTACAATTAAAGATATTTTATTATGGTTTATAACTTGTATGTATGTTCTTCTCGTGTAGTTAATTATGAACCTACCTATATAAACAGATTGGACAGATTAATTCCCAACGAATGAACGCTAATGACCTGAAATTATATAACATTTCAGTGCTCTGATGATCCCGAAACTTTTAATCCTCTTAACAAATTAGTGGGTCGTGAACAGATGTTCAATTTAAAGCGATCGGCGTTCGTTGTTTTTTCTTACTTTCTAACACTCGGTATGAAATGGTCTTTATGCGTATGGATGTTATGTAAGGCTGATTCATATATCCAAAGAATTTTTAACCAACAAGAATAGAGATAATTGGAGTATAATATTTGATAAGGTCAATAGATAAAATTCTTTGTTTAAACTCTATTTTATTTAAGCTTGACGAATGTAGTTACAACATAATGTATACCAATAAGCTAGCTATGCTCCAACTTAGGACCGAGTTTCTGCGGCGACAATCTCATATATTATATTGCCAACTTTGTCTGTATGACAAGATTAGCCCTGTAATTTAAAGTACTAAGCAGTTCTTTTTAATTTAAGCAAACAGGGCTGCATTTATTTCTGGCTGCCATGCATAATGTACATGACAATATCTTCAGAATATAAATGATTTAGTTTTTAATTAATATCGCTCAGTGTTCGTCGTTTAATTAATATTTACACTTTTTTAAATACTGTTTTTTTTTTTAAATTAGCAGCTTGAGCTTTCACACTTTAATTAACTCAGAGCATTTGCTTCTAGATGAAAAATAAAAACTACGTACCTATGCGCGGAGTAAAAAAGGTAGTTTTAAAATGAAGAGAAAATGGTTTCTCTCTGACTGGAGAGAGTACAGAAATGTAAAGCATTCAAGTTCCATCGTTGTTGTTATTCCTTTTAGTTTAACAGTGTGTACGTACCACATAATGTTCGAAAGAAAATAATTTGTGTAGAAATTATTTTCAATTTTCTACTCTCAACTCTCTTTCAATGCATTTTCTTGCACATAAGTATTTATAGTACCTGATAAGTCATTTTGTGTCGAATTTTTGTCAATACTGTTTGCATCCCACTTTCGGTTTCTTGAAACTAGGGGTATGAATGAGGTGTGGAGGCTTTGATCTAAGCTCGGCTGGTGTTTATGGTGTAACTAGCATGTGTAGTGGTAGATCTACTAGTCTTCAAGATCTTAATCAGTGCGGACGGTCTTCAACAAGGTTTGTTTACCTGTTGTCTGAGGTGGATGCTGTCTACTTAAAGGTAACGTTATGATTTTGCGGTCAACAATCACTTGAAAATGAACTGCGCTAAACTTATTCGACTGTCTAATAATAATGCATATTTATAATGAGATAATTCTATCATTAAAAAAGTCAGAAATGCTTGTTAGCGCTAATGCAAAAACTAGTTTTTTTGTTAAGTGAATGTTTATGTTTTTGGTTTATGCAAATCATGTCATCATAGACAATTGAATAGATGACTAAACTCTCGCGGGAAGTGCTCTACAATGGAATTGGAAATACTTCTCTCATTTTATAATCAATGTTGTTTTATAAAATGCACTCCGGCATTGAATCGAGGCAGTGCAACAAAAGATCCTATCTTTTATTCCTATTTTCATTATTCGAGCAGCAGTACCAATGTTTGCTACGAACGCACATAGCTCTTTCATTGATTAATTGCACTGGCGAAGTGTTTATTTGTTGTTTGACGGAACAGAGTGAAAAATATCGACGCGATGTACATTTTTATTTTTCGGTTTAGACGAACATGTGAAATATTTATTGAGAACCCGAGTTATTGTACTGTTGCTTTTAACGTCTTAGTTACGAAATCAGAAAATAGAAATTTTATGAGATTTATCAATAACAACGTCCACAAAACTTGATTATTGAGAAAATTCGCCATATTTCACGTAACGTTCAGAGAAATGTCTTATAGGCAGTGTGTCGTCATAGAGTGACGTAAATCAGACGAGTAGACAGGCTATTGCCTCGGCGCAGTTAACGCGGGCCTGGGCCGAAATCCGCGACGATTTATAGGCAGACCTGAGGCCAAGGGCACGGCGGGCCAACGTTTGTCGAGCAATACAATGCTAATGTACAGATTGGACGATGTTGGTATATTATTTTAAACAACCATTTAATTGTACTAGAGTTAGCCGGATCGAAATTCAAATTTAGATTAAATAAACTTTTTATAGATTTATTTTTATTGTTTCCCAAATTTTCTGATTGATGGCGCTAAAGAAAGGGTATGTTTGACAAACAGAGCAAAAAACTTATTGAACTGCTCTGCTTTTGCCTATTTATAAGAAAATAGAATAAAACCTACTAATTTATTTATTAGTATGTGTAATCCAAAAGCAGGGAAATGTCGTCGGTCTAAATATAAAAAAAAACATTTAATCAATTTACATGAGTGGTTTAGAGGGTAGTCGAACATTTGGAAAATATACCCTCATTTATAATCACTTGATGAATAATATGAAAAGAGGTTCTCTTTTAAACAGAGCATTTTAAATGCGATGTCATCAAAATATTTGCTTAGGTTTTAATTTGTTACTTCAGTAATGATAAATATTTCACTAAAATATAATATTTATGCATGGCGAAGATAGCGCGAAAATGCACCCTTAAGTTAAATTTACTGCAGCGAGATAAGTGCTTATTTAATTCCCCCCCGCAGCTATCGCGCTAGTTAATAACAAATATGAAATATGGCAGTTATTTTTATTTTTAACTATTTCTCACGGTTGAGTATTATATTTCTCATACATGAGGCTGCTAGCGGTGTCATGTCCTGGTCTAGGACCTAAAGGCTAACACGTTCTAACACACGACTCCATTGCGGATAAGAAGATAATATACAAACATGAGTATTTTATTATTTAATGAGTATGTTAAAGCGTCATTTGCACAGTTCTAGGAAGCTTTTTTTAAATTTTTACTACGTAGGTATATGTAACACAAGAATATATTTTCTAGTAATCTTTAGTTTATATATTTAACAGTTTCTATTCAAAGTATAAAATTGCCTTTCGTCAAATAGCGTACATTTTATATACGTAGTGGTATCTTTAATTTAATGTAATATGCAAGGTATAAATGTTTCTAATAAATATTCTTATTGCAGGTACCTATGGCATCCAAACGCATTACCGTGTCCCAGATTATGGCACGGCGTGGTGTTCTAATTATAAAAGAACTTTTCTGCTACCCAGAGTATCACATTTGTATGCTTAATACATCTCAATATAATTTCAACAACTATAATCCCTCGAATCAATAGTAAAAGAGGCCTAGTTCAAGTATTTTCGTTAATGGAAACTTCCGTAAACTTTGGGATTTAACTTCGCCCAATAATAATAAAGAGAAAATTAGGGGCACGGAGATAAATTCAGACCCTGGCTGACTAATAATAATAAAACAGGTGGTATCGGAAACAGTTAAAGTACAAAGATTTGTATTCAAACACAACTCCGACGTGCAAAATGTTTGCAATACTTCTAAACGTGAAGGCACGAACGCTGGTTTCCAACCTTTTCGACACATTCAATTATTCACTCTGATGGATTGAACATAAAGTCGAATCTGCTACCGCTGCCGAAACATCACGTTAGTATTGCGAAATCATGAAGAGTCCCCATTGGACGAAGCGCATGATATGGAAAAAGGTAGAATATGCTTTCGGCGTGTAACCTTTAAGGCTTTTATTTTCCCATCCACCCTACTACCCTGAAATTAGCAACTGAGATTGGCGCTCACTGGAATTTACGAATAAAAAACCTGATAGATTATTGGTAGAGCTGATGTGAAGTTACGAGAAATTAATCGTCCAAAAAACATTTGTGCCGTCGGGCGCCGTCAACTCTTTATAACAATGGTCATCCGTCATCAACGTCAACGACGGTCATCCGTTTGCAGCAATCTTTACCACTGCTTCCTTATTTACGGGGCAATAAATTAGATCTGAATTGGATGGATTGGATAGAAGTTTCTAGATTAGATAGAAGTTGTTTTGTATTGTGCTATCAGTCAAATTTTCGAAGCTTAACATTGATAAAAAGGTTCCCTATGTAGTCATAATGAAAAAATCATATTTCCTATTTAATGGACGAAACGGAGATTTTTTCGACGATAAATGCCAAAATTTTAAAAGCGGCAGAAAATAAATTGAAAAACAACTGATAAAACAGTTTGTTCTGTTTAATTTAAATTTGGAAGCATGGAATATATAAAACATTTTTTTATACTGAGCACTTAAATGAAATGGTCGTTGAATGGATAATAAGTTCCTTTTACCTAACATTTTTATCTGATAATTGTCTCGTTGTGATTTTTGAGAACATTTCCTTGCAGACGTCACTTTCCTTGTCAATTTGCTTCTGTCATATTTTTATCTTTTGATTCTACAATTCATTTCCCTTTTGCTTATTACGAAACATTACATCCCCGAATCAAATGCATTGTAGCGTTATCTAAATATTGGCAAGCTAAGCGTTTTTTTTAATCAAATGTTCTTATTTTAAAAAGGTAAAAACAAGCGCACTATGAAAGATCTATTAGATCTAATAATCTATGCAAATTGTATAGTGACCGTTCGACAAATTCCATTCAATGGTCGTACTTATTTAATGAGATCGTGTACCACATAAAGTTGAATACCAATGAATAGACATAACCTTAAAGCACATTGACCGAAATGAGTTTTTATTTCTACTTATTTCTGACGAGTAACGGTGACGTAGCCAGCATGTTTTTTTCACTTTTCACACGGAAAGCGCCCGAGTGCAAAAACCGAGACGAAACCAGGTAAGTAAGCAATACAAATAAATAGCCTCATGAATAATGCGGGGGTTTGTGACTACAGAACGTAAAACATCTAGAATTACCTCATACGCTGTTTTTTCTATAATATGTAATCAATTAACTTTGTGTAGCTAAGAAATAACAGTATGTCTGTTATATAGCAGAGTATAACCTTGGTATTGTCTCGAAATTTATTGTATGCTACCCACTAAGAGTACTTTAGTTAAGTTGTTCAATATTATGTGCCGTTTGCTATGAATTTTTGTTTCTGATTGTTTGAGAATAAAAAGGATTTAGTAGGATTTGTTCTCATCAAATCATATTTGCGCGCTAAACACCTACACATATACATGTGTATGTAAATGTCATTTCTACTAAATATTTGTTCTATGTGTGCACCCGTAGATGTTTTTCTTTCAGGTTACGTTTGGGCACATTCGCCGCAGACTTAAACTCTCATTTTCGTAATAGGAGATAGTTTATTTTGTGACGCCGTCTGGACATTATAATGTTTGATGATAACTCGTAAGGGTCTGAACGCTGCGGCCGACTGCGTTGTGCGGGCGATATTTACTGCGGCTAAGAGTTTGTCCGACTCAAGCGGGTGAGGTATGAAGTTTTCTTTTTAATATTAATGTTCATTCTAATCGTTTTGTAATATAACATTTTATGGCGGTAGCTTAAGTTTAATAACGCACACGCTATAACGGTTAAGGACAAAACATCGTGAGGAAACCGGCACACCTGGAGTACCTATGTAATAAAATATTTATTTGAATGTTTGGGAATTCTGTCAATCCGCACTTGGCTTGCATTGCAAGACAAAAGCCGAAACCTTCCTGTAAGGTGAGGTCAATGTTCAGTACTGGAACGATAAAAGGGGTTAAAAATAAATAGGTCTAATTCTAATATGATAATGTTGAACTTGTTTGATACTAGATGTTGTCTAGATCAGGTGCATAGGGTATACGTACAAATTTCTATTCAGAGTACTTAGTATAACATGTTCATAGTAAGTTTAGTATAAAACTGTGTACAGACTTGCGAGTTACTTGCGACCATGAACACGACGCAATCCCAGTCGAGAGGCGACGAACCCGCGAGTGTAGTGAGCCGTTGTTGGCTACTTTCACGCCCTCCCGCCTCCCCAACAGTTAATGGCAGGTGACTAAGCTTATAATAGCTGTAATATCGCTAAGTGTAAACTGTAACTTGAGTTACCCTAATTCGAGTTTCCTAGTGACCTCCGTTTTATGGGGACCGAAGTAATGTTTTATTTATGTAAAGAAATAACTTGGAAATTTGCTCCACCACATTTGGGTTGTCACGAATTCGTTTTACTGCGCAATTACCTTACATTTGAAATATGTACGCTAGATTAGCTTTTTATGCTGTTTTTTGGCCCACCGTTTGTTACGTGTTCGTCATATTACATGCTTACCAAGCGGAGCGGGACGATAAAATAATTCACACGCGTTTTATAAGTTACACTTTCTGCATTTTGCGGGTAACATTTAGCGTTGGTTCAATATATTTATGTTTTATAGCAAGACATGCTGCAGATTTGATCCGCTTCGTTTATATTATATAAAGAATTTTAATACATTTCAGGACATCATAGATAGTATTCTGTCTCAACTGGTTTCGTGGGTAGCACTTATTAAGCATTATCGGAAGCCTCCAGACTGCTCTAAGCCTTTCCGATCGGTATGAAGAGGGACTTGAGTTTATGTATATCTAAAAGTGCTACAAAATTTAAAATGCTTCTTGATTTATCAACATGACAGCCGAAGTTTCCAATACGTGTATCTTAATTATCATTTCAATTTTCTGTCAGACATTTATCTAAATTTTTGTTTTATTGCAAATATATTTTACAGGGAGATGTATTTTTATTCATGTTCTTTACAAGGAGTAAAGATTTCTCCGAGTGTGCTAAATATTCTAGCCTTTATCCGTTCCAACCACTGAATAATATTGTTGCTTATCCTTTATATACAATTCGGATTTCCGCGCAACAAAATAAAAGAAATTGCGGTAGCTGAGAGATTATTTTCTAGATTCTAGAATCTTAAGTAAAAAAATACGATTTCTTTTGGAAAGAATTGAAAATGCAATTTTAATACCTTTGAGAGGCTCATACAACTGAAACAGTCTTAAGTACACAATCAATGCCAAACAACAAAAGATAGGTAATTATAAAAATATATTTATTGAATAAATTACAAATCAAATTTCTTATTTTGCCTTATACTAATTGATAACAGTACTTATTTTTATTTCCATTAAACAAGTGGTGCCGCAAGTAAAATAATAACATACATATAATCGAGGGTTAAACTATCAACCGATTGCTGGGTTCTCGTAACCAAAATGTTAATTCCGAGCCGATTCGATCCTTCGAAACGACATAAATTGAAACAAAGAGGTAAGGAGTACGATAAACCTACTTTGCAACGAAACGGCAACAAGATAAAGTGGATCAGCTAATTTGATCTGCATAAAATTCTACGGAAAGAAACAGTATTAGAGTTCTTCGAACGAACAAACGATGGGCAGTGCGCCGTCAATACCATAAATTTGTTTTTACTACAGGTGAGTCCCTCACCATATTAAAATGTAAATCACACGGCCGATTTAATTTCAGGCTTGGCGAAGCTTAATGTGAGATTTTAAGTCAGAAGAATAAGCGAAAAATGTCTGCCATGCAAACTTTTCGCAAATATAATGTATCGATAGTGGGCAAATTATGTATCAATTTAAGTAAAACACGCTAGCTTTTAGCGCTAATGGCTAGCCGCCAACTGTATAGACGCCAACCTTGATTATTCATGTAGGCTATAAACTGCTAACCGTAGCAGGCTTTGGGGACCGTTTAACAAATTTTCGAGCGCAAATTCGAGTGCTAATTCTTATCAATCCACATTGGAGCGCGAGTTATAATGATTGCACAGAGTTTGTCCTAGCAGCCGCATCGCAGTACGAACAATAGTTGATAGGCTGCGTCTGCGGTTGTAACTATTAAATGTCTGCGTTCGCCTGTGACTTAAATTCAGCAGAGCATTTCTCGGCAGCTAGTTGGCTCGTGCCCGAGGCGCCGTGTATAACCCCCACAAACAAATTGCGTTACACTGCTGACCCTACAATATTTATACGTAGCTTCCCGATTGAGATGGGGCTCTTACATATCGGGGTACTTTTTAAAGTTGAATAATAATATCGACGTAAAGGTTATTTGTTATGACTTTACACACTTACGTATTTCTATTGTACACGTATGTGAATATATTATGTGCCTACTGTTTTGTACTGTAATTGTTTTTACTCGTTTGTACTGCGTGTTGTAATAGCAGTATTAGACATCCTATTAATATTATAAATGCGAAAGTTTGTGAGTATGGATCTTTGTTACTCTTTCACGTAAATACTACTGAACCGATTACGATGAAATTTGTTATTTAGATCGCTGAAGACCCAGAACAACACATAGGCTACATTTTATCCCGGAGTTCCCGAGGGATCAGGGATTTACACGGGAATAACGAGAATTTATTTTGTCGTAAGGCGACACGACGTTCGCCGTGCCAGCTTGTATATACATAAAGATGTATCATTACTACTGTTTGTCATATCGCGTCTAGTCGAGCGTTCCACTCAATGTATCGCGCCCGTAACCCCAATTGAGCCCAATTACAACGAAACGATAAGCCTGGCCCTTCGCTGGCCAAACGCTAACGGCTCAGCCACTGCCACTGGCGGTGGCGGTGCGACTCGCGGCGCGGCGAAATAAAAACAAATCCAAGACAACTTATGAAGCATGCCACAGCCACCGGCGGCTAGTAGGTACTCGTAGCTGTGGCTGAGCGGTAAGATATCCTCGTCCGTTACACAGCGCCAAAGCCGATATAAACCCCGGATATATTAAAAAACAATTGATGTATCTACACTAATATAATAAAGCTTAAGAGTTTGTTTGATCGTTTGAACGCGCTAATCTCAGGAAATATTGGTCCGATTTGAAAGGTACTTACAGTGTTAGGCTATACTAGCTTTTGCGCGCGGCTTCGCACGCGTTGCTATTCAGAATTTCATAATGGAAATAAATAAAAATGTAGTATACGAATTTAGACATTCCAAGGATAGCAGGAAATTTCACGGTACAGGGAAAGGGGAATTGTTTTACTACGAATTAAACGCGCGCGAAGCCGCGGTCAGAAGCTAGTCTTAAAGAAATAAAAACCGAAAATTCCGAACAAACTACGAACGAGGTACAGGAAAATAACAATCCAAGCGAAAACTAATGTATATGGGTTATACAAAAAAAGGAAATCCCTTTTAAACGCGACCTGACAACAGAGAGTCATGAATGAGACTTTTATCTGGTCTTTGGACAAACGAGCATTTCGGAGTGAAATCACCAAACACATTAGCTCGACCGCGGGGCAGATAGCCGCGCCAGTTGAGTACGTGATGCTATAACACTGTATTTAATTGTTCTTTCTGTCCTTTAGCAGTCCACTGCTGGACTGAGTCTCCTATCGTAACGTATATTGTCTGAGGCGTGTGAAGTCTACCACACCGCCTAAATCCCTCTCACTTTTAGAGGAACGGTCTAAGGACAAGGTCTATGGAATCTATACTAATAAATAATAATATAAAGCTGAAGAGTTTAATTGTTTGAACGCGCTAATCTCAGGAAATATTGATCCGATTTGAAAAGTTCTTTCAGTGTTAGATAGCTCATTTATCGAGGAAGGCTATAGGCTATACTAGCTTTTGCGCGGCTTTGCACGCGTTGCTATTCAGAATTTCATAAAGGCTATAAGTAAAAATGTAGTATATTAATTTAGATATTCCAAGGATAACAGGAAATTTCACGGTATAGGGAAAGGGGAATTGTTTTACTCCGAATTAAACGCGCGCGAAGCCGCGGGCAAAAGCT
>DWQT01001646.1:0-16130 GCA_018244895.1 Myscelus amystis hages
CGACAGCGACGCGGCAGATAAACGACGCGCATTACTCTCCCTAAAAACTACCTCGAAAACAATTCCTCTTTACGCCTAATGGGAAACGTGACTGCTAAGCTTTAAATTCGATTGATAAACGACCTTATCATACGGCGATAAGGCATAGACAGACGCTCGATGAATACCTTTATAACTCAAACTCCCTTTTTCAAGATAGCGCCGGACGTACAAGTGCAAAAGAGCCACATCTGCATCCACTCCGGCTGCGCACGGGAATGTTTTCATACTTATGTACCGTTTGATAAATGGCTGCTAAATATGCTACGATACGTATAGCTTTATGACGTAGACGTCATGGCTCTCAGTAATGTATGTTCATTCGCTCCCCATTAACAAGGGAACCGAATATTAGTATACAATAACGACTTAACATATTAGAAAATTATAAAACATTAATAATAATAATAACTGTACACCACTGAACCGTGTGCGGCAGTTCCCTTGGGTATGATAACAATTATGCATTTCAGTCGCGACGGGTGCAATACTAAGGTATTTATATTGTCCGTAACAACTGTCGACCACAGCCTACAGTAAGTTAAGGAGAATCTCATTCTACGCATGGCTTTGCCTGGTACTATGCTTGAGGCGGCTCCAGCTAAATAAATAAAACGCGTCCAATTGTATTGATAACTAAATAAAAAAGTAAAAGTTTATTTTCACCGTCTACTTTCAGCATTTCATCGGCCTAATTAGACACGATTCAACTTCAAAAGGCATAATTCAAGCTAACCTATCTTATATAGGATATGAAATATATATACATGTGTGTATGTATTATGTACAGATATATGATAAACTGGCTGCGGTAGCTCATATCCTGGGACGGGATACGGCTACGTAGAAGGAAATTATATTTCACGGGAGATCTTACGTACCGTATGAGGTAGCAGCGACGTCTAATCCCAGATTATGTTATTGATATACGTAAGATACTCCAAACATCCTATGATATATTATCGTCTTAAGTGTTAAACGATAAAGCCGGTTATTGTATAAAATATAGAACATTCTGACGTGATGAAATCAAAGGAAATACTTGTTAAAGGCCTACTTTACCAAACAGTTAAGGATCAATATCTACATGATTCCGTTTAGTGTATCCAATGCATATTATATATACTCTGTTTTTGTGTCTTACATAAACCTAGATAGACCGATTGTCGTCGACATTTTCTATATGGCGTAGAATCTGCCAGTAAAATGAAGCTAAGTACGGACTGAAAAACGAGCATCTTATCAACGTCCTCGAACGACAGGATGACGGATCGACGCACGGGAAGCACGCCGCGCGGCGTGTTACCTGTCAACGAGGGGCAGGTACACGTCGGCGCGGGTAGAGGGGCACCGGGAGGCCATGGGCTCGCGGCCGACCAGCGCCGGTCACAATCCGACCCTCGTCAGACACCGATGTCGACAAACATACGTAGTTATCCCATCGAGAGCGACACGAGAGCGACGACGTCCCGGCGGTCGGGCTCGCGCGACGTGGCGCCGGGAGCACGCGGGCGGGCGCGTGCGGTCGCCGGGGCGGGCGGCCGATCACTGAAGGCGGCCCGGGCGCCCCCCCGCGCCCCCGCCGCCGCCGGTTCATCCCCAGCAACAGAATCTCTCAATTATTTTATTGGGAAAGCTAATGAGACGAGAGACATCGACCGGATCGCTGTCGGATATTCCCCTGGTTACAACCAGATACAAACTCCGCGGACACCCTTGGCGAGGACGTAATTAAAATTTAAGAGGAATTTAAAATCTCGCTACATTCGAACTTCCCGTTCAACTATTTCTGTTGACTATCGACGACAATCGTCTAGATCCATATAACATTTATGGTAATCCACCTTAATATGTCATTATTAGTTGTCGTCAATTAAAAATTATACAGATTTCTTAGTGGGCACATACCCGTATTATAATACCTATGGTTATCAACTAAACTTTATCTGTTTCTACAGGTACTACATTTAATCACGTCTGAATCTTTTGTTTGAACAAACATTGAACAATAACCAAAAAGAAATATTCAACATTATAGTTAAAACGCACTTATTTTTGTCCTCGTTACCGCCGCTACAGATATTCGAAAATAGGGAAACAACTCCGTACACTGTTATATATTTTTCGTGATAAAAAATTGCAAAGGTGCTTTTGTGTGTTCCCCTGCATCCATTAACGATGAGTTGATAAATAATTTTTAGGTTCAATAGCTCACAAAGGGTACAAACAGATCGAAAGGTCAAAGAGAGACGAGTAGAACGTTGGGCCCGCGGGCTGGCTCGGGCTGCGGCGGACAAAAAAACGTCAACGTTACACATTGAACGGATTTATACGCACTTTCAACTTTTGTGAAATAATTTAGAAAAGCTGCCTCGTGACTGAGTTGTCCAACGCAAACAGTGGAACAGCTCGGCTAGTTTCTATCCGTGTTAAAGCTGTTCCAAAACTCTGGCTTGGCTCGCGACTCTGGGCTAAACTAAACATTGCGTAGGTACTTAACCGATTACGAAACTAAAAACATCGCGAATGTAAAGCGTCCGGATTACGTCTGCCTTGTTTGCAACCTTGCGTTATCAGTGTTGGAAACAGGTCTCGGGCCTCATTACGGGGTCGTGGGTCCGTGTCCAGCCGTGGAGCAATGTAACGTTGAAAACAACAATACGATTGAACATGTTATGATATATGAAGAGAATAGAAAACGAACTTAAAACGCTTTGGAATTCATTAATATTACAAAGGTATTATCAGTGAAATGTATTAAGTATTGTACATGTTGCAGTAAATCTACTCCATTGCACTAAACTACTAACTTTATGTCCGGTTAACATACGTCAGGCGCGCCGTCAGAATGGTCGTAGTGGTTGCATTCGCAAGTGTAATCTCAAGTGAAATTGGACGGTGCACAGTTTAGCTTGCAACGTTGGCAGAAACATGTTTTTGAAACAAATCCTTCGGCTGATGGAACTCCGCAGGGCACAGCGTCCGTTGGAAATTTCTACTACAACAACATTTCATGTACTGACTGGTTGTAGTGGTAAAGAAAATTTATGTTCTCTTGCAACATACAGTGTATGTATTTGATGATTGTAAACTAATAAATATTACCTCAGAATCTTATACCACCACAACAAAATTCCGAGAAAGAGTTCCATGCAAACGTGGTGAAAATATTTATAATTACGAAATTCAAATCACGCCGTATATTAATTCGCCAGTGTCTTAGAAACTCATTTAAAATTGTATCAAAACTTACTAATTCGAAAATGAGGCTTCGCTGCCACCGCGAGACACTTCCAAACTGTCGTCTTATTGCGAATTAAGATTGTACAAATTAATATTGTACACCTCGAAGCATTCGTAGCCCTATTGTGGTTACCTATTTTACAAACAATCTGTCCAGTTTAGCCGCGTCACTTCGGGCGCTCACCTCTTCTATAGTTGACCACCACTACCCAGCTTTCAGGAGCGTTTTCATTATTTTAAAGTACGCCAAATAATTAGCCCCAGTCCTTGAAGTTACATAACTGACATAAATCTGTAATAGGACATTCTTTTAGTTAAATGAAGATTCATATCGCATTCCAATGAACACTATGGGACAACTTAGAACTTATTAAATGAAAAAAAAAAGAAATCTTTATGTCGCATACAAAGAATGATTAAACACCACCATTGATATAATATAATTAAACAATAACATCAAATCTCGTATGTAACCGCTCGGCATTAACAACGTTTAATAAATAAGCAGGAAGCAACTGCAATTTATGAGTATTGAAAATACAGTATGGGGATGAAAAATATCTCAAAATACCTCGCCGGGTACCAGGAGCACAGAGCCGTCGAGTGAATAGAACGGCTGCATTTTGCAGCGCGGAAGAAATTCCCTCTGGACGGCCATTCAATGAATATCCGATGCCTATCGATGTCACTACCTACACAGAGGTAGCAACGATATCTACGTAGAACCTACCTACAAATATACCATCTGCTATCCAAATGCAGCTTTTCAATTCATTTGTGCAGACCGCTAATGAAAATGCAGTACACCTGTATTACATCACTACGCGTATCGTAACTTAACTTTAGCGAATGTAAATACAAGCAAATGTAATCAAGTGTAATTGGCTTTGACTAAACTTTTTATTCCAGTGAGCAAACATTTGGAATATTATTTTAAAGGAAAACGAGTAAATTATAAGCAGTTAATCGTCAAACTATGCAACCACGGGAGCCCTATGTTGCGAATAGAACGTGCAATGATTTTCCACGCCAGTGCACATGAATCATACATAACCATCACGCCAGGTCCCTAACGGGGCAGACAGAAAACAATAAGAAATAACAATAAAAATAATAAAATTCGTTTACGTCTCACAAAACGTATATTTAGTCTTCTTGTATACGGATATCGAAACACACATTCGTAATTGGAACTAACAATCGGCAGGTATCCGAATACGAGAGTCGATATCGGTGTATCTGTATTTCTCCAGCCTATTGGCGTGGGACGCGAGAGCTAATTTCACACAGCGCGACTATTGAAGCTACTTAGCATTACAAATGTTTCCGATTGCGATACACGCTGCATGCATTCACATAGCTAAATCAATGATGTAAATCATGTACACTTCGTTTAGAACTTAATTTTTTTTTATTCAATCTTAAGCTACTCGCGTATAGATACTGATTTAGCGTCATAAAGTTCATACGTCACATAACCTCAAAACAGCCTTAGGATTAACCATAAAAACATTATCACAATATGTTCTGTCAAAGACATACATCGAAATAAAATTCCGGGCTACATCTCATACGCCTTTTAATAATCAATAATTCGTTCAAAGCAAATACATCTCATATACTACAAGTTTTCAACTCTATATATATGATCTCGTCCTAAAATAATAAAACACGGTCATTTAGCGCGCGCGCAAAAAAAAACATCGGAACCGTCATTACGGGCCGTGCAGTAAAATCGAGTGGAGGTTCTCATCCCCGGCCGTTCGCAGTCGGCCCACGTATGACGACTGATTGCCGATACCTGGGCACCAACATGGTCCTGGCGATTCTCGTGCCCAATGTACATAAAGGGACCATTGTAAACTCAATTGGTTACGCATTAAGCTCCAAAATGGCGTGCACGCGCGACCGGAATGGTTGAAAGCTCCGTCGCCATGTGTAACTTTGCTCCAGTTACGTACGAATGGGAAAGAGTTACGAGCGGGCCTGTCCGTGACTAACGCTTACATCGGTAACTTATGATACTTTAAGCTTTATTTGATGGTGCGTAAAGTTCAAAGCTTGCTAAATTGTAGCCAAGTGATACTTATAAACTTTCAAAAAGTTGCTACTTCGTTACTAACATAAATCTTTGGTAAATGAGTAGATCTTTAGAATTTTCTCGTAAACAGAAAACATCTTTACCGGTTCGTGCACACACATACCTCACAACTATTTTGGGATGGAAAGAAAGCGCGGCCGTGGGAACACTTTTAAACATTGAAAAATCCGTATTTGATGGAGCGTAACAATTTTCAACGTTATTTTCTCCCATCAATTCAATCGCTCTATCTAAAAATCTACGTAGCGGCAATAGGCGCGTTTGCTATTAAGACGCCATTTCTCGTAAAGGGCGTGTGAGTGACGTGTGAATTGATTAATAACAATTAGCACTCGGCCGCACACTACCGTGCCTCATACCGTGCAATACAAAGACTAGTTCACAAAGGACCAGAGCATATATATAAAGTTATATATAACACGTGTCTAACTAATCAACAATCGATCCAGACGCTCTCTAGCGCGGCAGTCGGCCTGGGGGGCCTGTGTCAAATATGTTTGTAACCACAAACACCTAATGAAATAATTCCAATACCCGTTGCTTTAAGATCCACTGATAATCTTCAGTCCTCATTCAAATCGTATGATTTCATTATAATATGCAGAAAGGCAAAATTATATACATACATACATAACCATTACGCCAGGTCCTTAACGGGGTAGGCAGAAAGTAACAGGCAAAATTCAACATATTAAACTCGTATTCAAAAGGAAAACGAAAAGATTCAGCGGAACCTATCCACGTGCATACAAGAGATAAATTACAGAGATCTATGGGCGACAGTGTAGTGTAGTGTAGTGGGCGACAAAGAGTACGGAAATACACTGAACAATTTCGTGTAATGATACTAGATTAGTTACGAGTATTGACAATAGACAATTGATATTCGCGTGAAGGTTTATACAATGTTTGTACAGCCGACACACAAAACACCAATTTAAACGGACGACGCGGGTGACGGACTGTTATAAATTATTATGTAACTTTGTACGGCAGCGATGAAGCCGGGACATTAAACAGGTTAGATTACATTCGAGCCGATGGTTGGCCCCAATGACACCGAAAACAATAAAACGTTCGGCGTACCTTTTGTTTTTTAAACCGCCGAAACAATTTTATTGTCCCCCGTCCCGAACAAATATTCGGCTGACCGACTGGATAAGGGTCGCGTTCTATAGTCACAAGTCAATATTAGCGCATCATTATTCTGTATCATTGTAGGAAGATACGAGTATCTTCATAACAATTTAGTTTACATCCAGGCAGTTTCTTTTCGAACACAGCACATACATATACAACATTAGTAGGTACTTATGGAAACCTACACAACCAGGGGTCGTTCACCGCCGCGACAAAGCGTCATGTATGTTTTGTCTCTTGAATGATATGTAGATCCCTGCTATATGTACAAAAGCCACATTTTGTACATTCTTTCTACAATGCTACATAGACAAATTGTTTTTCTTTTATATTTTGTGTGCTTATTCAAAAAACGCTTGAAAGTAAATGATCACTATCTCTTTTTCACAGAAAAATTACGACTTTATACCAAAAAAGGCGAGAGGACCGGTCTATCTCTATAACTGGGTTCCAGTTCAGGTTGAAGACATTCCTCCTGGCGTTGAGTCCAGGTTACAGAGGGTCGACTAGTGGTTTCAGTTTGCACATGTCGAGCATTAGCCGCTTTCATCGCCGCAACTATGGTAATATCTTCTTAAAGTGGTATCTCCAAACAATTGGCTATCTTGATCTCGCTTCTATTTATTTACATTTCCCACACACATTTTCTTGAATTATTTTTTAATTTTTAAATTTTTACAGTTTATCGTCGCAGATGGTACAGCCGAATTGCGTGCTGCTACGCGATTTATGTACACGTCCAACAATTAATACGGGACAAAACGTTAAAACGCGACGTTAAACAATACACGTAACATTTGTAGCACGAGTAATGTCTGTTGTTGGAAAACGCCGCCGGAACCAACAGAGGTAGTCACATGAAAATTTCACCAACCACTCTTCGACCAACCTATGAAAGTGATTACGTGAAATACGGTAAAATTGTATGATAGAAATAATTGTTTATACAAATAATTACCCGAATGCACAACGAATTAATGAGCTATAAGTATATTATCACTTTCCACGTATATGTAGGTACTTGTATAATATAATATAGTTTCATTTGAAGGACTCCGATACCAGTGCCTGCGTCAGATCTGTCCAATGACAACGCTACTTCTGAACCACAAGTAAAAAGGGTTTAAAAGACAGCGAACTTCCCATTTAACAAACTGAAAAAGAATGTAAAATAGAATTGTGGGAAAATCCCGCAAAAGCGAATAATATGTTTCCGACAGAGATCTGTCAAACGCACACAATATCCATGGCCGCGCTATGCCGCGGATTTGCATGTCAGTTGAATGAAAAAAAGCAGTTAAAGCGCCTACGTTCAACTCGACTACATTCAATGCGCCTTTTTAACTTGTGTAGGATTTTTCCAAGCTCGAAATATTGGGTTTCGTTTGAATGGAAATCATAATAGTACAACATACATAATAGTTCGCGAAAGGAAAACCCACTGTAATAGAAGTGAGTAGAGTTCATTATAACATCGATAATAATAATTATTATTTTACGTGAAACTAAATTTCAAAAATAAACAACGGAACCACGTGATGTTTTATTAACGACGCGATTCAAAAAGCTGTGAAAATGTCAACACAATTCGATTACATGTAGGTTCTTTATTAAAAGTAACAGATAACAAATTTCGGAATCAAGGTTTTTCTCGAAATTATATGAAACAGACGGGATCTTTTGCAAACCTTGGTGAAATTTGCAATTAGTAACGGCTCGGTGTATCGTTCTCGAAATCGATGTAAGTGACATCGTCCTAAATGGAAAGACCTCAGGCCGACTCGAAACTAGTCCGAGTTGCTGAGTCGTATGGACTACAAAACGTAGACTCACATAACCTATTGATACAAAAAAACATATCGGTAAATAATACATATTACAATTACATAATATGTACGAAGAAGGAAACATCTCGCCACTGAACGTAACGATACAATTTATACCGGGGCCGCTATCTGATAACGTTCTGTAAGCAGATACAGGTCAGAGGACATTAGTGTATTCGAGTATCAAGTGTCGGGGTTGAGTGTAAAGCTGCTGAATTATTCCGGGTGAGGGTTACGGTATCTCTACATCTATCGGCGCCAGATCGGAGGGAACCGGCAAGAACAGCGACTATACAAAAATAAAATCATCTCGCGGTGTCACAGGTACTAAGTCACGTGCCACGGTGTAATAGTTTCATAGGTCAAAAAGTCCCCCCCCCCATACACACAGTCTACCATTATCAATCAATACTGGGTGCGTCGACCTTCACAACTCAGTGATTTTTTTTTGCTTTCCTATCTCAATAGAAAACAGTATTATATTGATTAGTAAAACACTTTTTAGAACGGGTACGAAGATTGGACAATTCCACTTTTGGAATCAACACTACCTTCAAAATTTGTCAGCTCTCAAACAATCCGCTTATTGAATTTATGAAAAACGTTATGTTTATAAATAAGTCACCATTTCGATTTGATTCCAAACTCGGAAATTTGATTGTTATTACGACAAGAAACATGAGCGAGATAATTGAGTTCGTATAATAAGAGTATTCTGATGATGAATATATAAAGTCGTTCGGGTGAAGGTAGAGCGCCCCACAGCCGCGGCGCCGGGCGCGTGCCGGGTAAACGCCGCTGTCGATAAACACACACGTAAAATGCTTACAAATAGAGATTTGCATACTCACACCCCCACAACACACAAAACGGGCCTTTTTCCACTGAGTGCTATTATACATGAAAAGAACTAGGCGAGCGCCGTAATAGCAATATTATAAATTTCCTTAAATATTTCATGAATAAAAGGCGCCTTTGAAAGTTGTTTGAATGTTTTAGGCGGAACTTGAGCTTTGACATGACGTGAAACGAGTCTGGTCCTTCCTACTTCAATTTTATCCATAAAAAAAAACCATAATTATAAAACAAAGTTACAAGCGAAGTGAAATTAGAGCTACACTACATAATATGTATATATTATGTAAATATATATAAACTAATAAATGCGAAAACGAAGGATGATGTGAAAATTCTCATTAATATTAGAGTGAATTAAAACAAAATTACAGTCCACGGAATAAAGGGCCTATCATTACACTGGGTCGGAGCCCTTTATAAATATTAAATCTAATCAGACCTTTTTAATCTCTTACACAAGAAATGCCTAATTCCGTGTTATACGAGCCGATAATTAAAACATCATCATGCGCAAAAAATTGTATTTCGCAGAGCGGAGCTGTGAGTTGAATGAAACATGTTTGGTTGGTGGCACGTGAGCGCGTATTCACAGTCATTTCATCGGGTTTCCGTAAGAGGTTAAAGCATTTTCGTAAACAGGCTGCAAGTGAACACCCAAGCGTTATCACGTACTCGTAGAGCCGCCGTACGTAAGGCGATCAGTGAATTAGCGTTTGTTTTGCTACTTATCTGCCGATTTAAAAGATGTCATCTATTTTTCATTCTGAGAGCGAAGAATAGAATAAAGTGAAACTATAAGGATAATTTAATATCTACATCACGCAGCTTCATTAGTAAGGAGAGTGTGTTTAGTACGTAACTAGGTTTTCTAAATGTTATTTACATACTTATCAGTATATAAACATAAAATTCAGACAATGAGACAGAAATTAATGTAAATGACACGAATAAATATGACGACCATGATATGTGAGAAGTATTAATGTTTTTCCGAGAAATTTTCTACTCTCTTTAAAAGGTTTTACCGTAAAGGCTGGAAGCCCTCTCATGGAGCGGAGGCGGTGGACAGAGCTTTCGATACTAACGCAATCGATTCAACGGAGTGGCTCCGGTTAATTGTCCTTCTTTTTTTATTGACCTTCGCTTTGATGTACTTACAGCCAGTAAGTGGATGTTTAGGGTTTTCAGGACGGGTCTGTTGTAAATAAAAGGCTACATTCCTGAAGTACTTAACTGAGAACACGTTATACATCCATTAATCATTGATAGAGTTATTGTTAGCTAAACTCATTCCAGCGTGGCAAGCAGAATCATACACTGCAATTTAAGAAAGTAGTAGTATCAGACAGTAAAAACCGGAATATATCGATTAAGGTAAAATATAAAATGTGTTATTTCTGCCACTGTACTGCTGCTAATTTATCTGTAAAAAAAGACATAGAATTTATAACAAATAGATCCACAACTTTCAGTAACTTTATGTTGAAATAGATTTCAACAATCCCAAGATTGTTTTGATCCTATTGATACAGTGTGTTTGCGTACACAGCAAAAGGTAAATTAACAAAATATCCGAATTAAATCCTAGATGTTAACTAAAAAGAATTACTGAAAAGTCAATTAAAACAGCGTCCAACTAATCAAGAAGCGCAAGAGTTGCCTCAACTCCACTTCCAAAGTTCATACTTCGTAACTGATCGCCTCGCCTTTGGACACAGCGAGGTTACAAGCGACAAAGATACCTGTAAACTTAAACGTACACAAGAATCGGAGCTCAATCTTATTACAATGCTTCAAGGTCCATATTACAATGGATCTTCGAATATAAACGAAAAGGCTTTGAACGGGTTTATCGTAACGAGCGAGTTAATTAGAAATACAATATTTTGCGGGCTTTTACAACTTTTCAGACAGGTTTTCTATTACGGACAAATCTTGCAGACCTTTATCATTAATTACGTTTCGAAAACTTTCGGAAGAAAAAAAATAACCGTGATTATATTAAGGCCGACAAAATTTTATGTAGAGCTATGATTTAGTAACGATCAACTCCTTATACTCGTATATTATATTCATTTTCTACGCTAGTGATATCTATTCCCTTAATAGACACTCGCATCGATACTTACATATTTGAAAATACATCGGGTGTTGTAAATGTGAGTATTGTAAACAATTACTAAAATGACTAATGCCAGCTTGAATTTGACTAGGACCGGTACGGCCTTATAACTAATAATGCCGTTATTACTCGTGTATAGTAAGTCCTCGAACGAGACCTCAGCAGAATATTTTGCAGTCAAAGTTTTGAGCGTGTTCCACGGCTGCCCATGAAACTTTCGGTCCACAAAACATATTCAATAAACATTAACGCGACGGGAAAGTCCTGAAATAATCAGATAGTTTACTTACAGGGACTTCCGTGTAACATTTAGTTAATTGCATTACATCAAGCGGACTCGCTCCGCGTCGAGTCTTCAGGTAGGCGTCGAGAACTTGTAAACATCACAACACGCACACGAGGCGGTTACGAGCCGAAGGGCGCTAACTTTCCTTCGTATTAAATATTCAAATTGGCCCGCCCACCGCTAGTTATAGGTACTTGTACCGCTTCAAAGTAAAAGCGAAACTTACGTGTTATTCGGGTAATCAGAGACTGTGCCAAAACAACTGCGCAATTTGTACAAATCTAATTATTAGCCGAGATACGCGTGTATTCAATATAACGTCAAATAAACAATATGGATCTAAGTTATTTCTAACAGAGCTGGATTTCCAATAAACAGTGTTATCACAATAGGGGAGTTCTTACTGAATAAGTAAGTTAATATACAAAGTGACTAACGATGATTTACCGCTGATATACTGGCGAGCTGCCTTAAAGCATCTAAATGTTATCTACAAGACAAGCTCGCCACATTATACCGATGTACGGTTTGTATTTGTTACTAAATAGACATTGCGGTAGCGCCGTGAGATGCCCTGAGACACCTCGCTCTCACGGCTGCATATCGGCAAAGTTTATCCGGAATGAAGTCTCTGAATTTTATGTACGTTTACTCTTTAAAAGGGACTTTTCTGTATATGCCAGTAAGAGGCTCCAGTTAAAAAATATCTCTTCTACGATACTTTAATTTTAACCGGCTCTTGATTTCTATAGAGCTTGAAATGCTCTGAGAGTTTTGACTTCAGTCTTAGGATCTGACATTTAAGTTTATAATCATTCCGCTTTTTGATTTGGTTGACAATGTTGGTTGCAGACCAATAATCAAGCCAGCTTGGACAAAGCAAATCGTATGTCACATTAGCGGTACGAAAGAGTTAGACATCCTGAGAACTAACAGTCGAACAAAAATGACAACAAGGCAACACAACAAGACGAACAAACAGAAGAATAATACATATTTTTTATTACAAACAACTGATGACAGTTTCGGAATTATAACAGTTAAATTAATTTGAAGTCTGGTGATGTCGGTCAAACTTCATACAGATCAATTAGCGTCCATTAAAGACACGATTCGGGTGCTTTATTCTGTGAAGGGGGATCGCTGGACAACTTGCGAAATGGAGAAAAATATATAGTACGTAGAAAAGTGGATAATCCACACGAATATAAAAAATGCGAAAGTTTGTTTGTCCTTCTTTCACGTCGTAACGAATGAACGACCGACTCGATGTGATTTTTGGTACGGAAATTGTTGAAGAGTTGGAGAGGGACATAAGCCACTCAGTTTAAAACCGCGGATAATAGCTACTTGTCAAAAATAAACGAAATATATACGACGATAGCACATGTGACGGGGCGTATCAGGCGTCGATGTGTCGGCAGATGGGGTCATTTACAAAGCAATGGAAAACGAGAGATCGACTGAGGACTGTTGGAGCTGTGCCTTGCAAGTGACGATTGTAGCGCGCACACGGTCGGCCGCGAGCCGCACTCCTCGCTCGCCCGCCCGTCATTATCCCGAGCGGTAACAAAACAAAAGTAAAGGACCCTCCGAGGCACAAAGGGTTCTTAATCCACTCGAGCCAACCGGCCCGCCCAGCGTCGGTCTCATTGTGTCGATAATTTATTTATCATGCGCCCAAGGCGACGGAATTACACAAATCGCCTTTGAAACCGTTGGCTTAAAAACTAAACGCCCAAACGAGAGCGCTTAGGAAATTTCGAAATCACCTTTTAACCGGCCACCCGAAGCGCAATGTTTAACTGACGAATAAAGGCATCCAACTTTTGAGAAAAAGTAATTAACAGACCCAAAATTAACAGAAATGTGAAATGTGTCAAATATGTGAGTGGCATCACATCTTGTTAATAACTTGAGCACACTTAGATTAAACAGTACAACGACATTTAAGTGTTTGCGGTGTGGCACGTCACGTTGAGTCATTAAATCATCAAGTAAATTTCAGCCTCTTATAGCTCGCAATAATGTTTGATAGTAGTTCTGTTAACCCACCAATAAGGTGATTAGTGACCCCGGTCGCAGCGGCGGGGATTGTACGCTCGCTTTACGTCTAAGGTCAACATTTACGTCAATATGTTTACATGTGTCCCAAGAGAGCATTTTTACTTCAAATATTTTGTACAAGAGTAAATCGGAACAGTTTTTAACATACACCTATTACAATCGTCTTACTGTTTCAACACATTTAAAAAAACGTACATAAGAATACTGCAAAAAAATACTGTCCACAAGCTAATTATTAAATTAAATGGTTACACGGCGCGTACTAATTAAATGATGTGAAATGAAATAATATTCTTTCCCCCTTCTTCCTGTTCGAAACAGATCATTAAAACGTGACATTTGCCGACATTTTTCGACAACTCGACTTCATTACTTAACTTGTACGTTACGGGCACGTAACTCGAGATGTCGACTGCCCGCTAATGATGAGAGCGGTACTTTGGAAATGGACCCTCTATCTCGTTTGCACGCCTCTATGATCCTGGCTTAATAACTATAATATTTAATTGGCTTTTCCACTTAAAAACGAAGTTTGTTCTTGTCACTGCTTATACCTGGTGTCATACAAACGCACAAAGGACCGTCCCTGACACACTAACCGCTATGAATCCCAAACGCAATTTTTAAGGGATCTTTATTATTAATATTCAGAATATATTCAGGGAGTCGCTAGCGTAGACTTTGATTGATGTAGCATTATCGCTTCATACACGCCCGGTTGGGGCTGCCGGAGGGAGATTAGTGCTTCGACTAACATATTAGGAAGCCATCACACGTGCGAGAGGCACGATTTTATATTTTATAGCATTACGCAATCTGCATAAACAATTTTGTAAAAATATAAATAAGCCTATTGTACGAAGAGGTAAAACCAAAATTAAAGTCGCTCTTTCTCTCTCTCTCTGTAAGGTAGGAGGGCAATCGCAAATGAAATGCAATTACAGAACATTCCTGGCTGGATCCCAGCAAACATCCGTCCTGATCGCCACTTCTCTAGGAGAGCCAATTCTGGCTGCCAGCCCCTTGCCCCTTCGCTAATGACATCCAAAGTTGTACAGCAGCAAAAGGCTCCAGCCCAACGGGTAACAATAGCCGTTAATGATTCTACTTAGTTAAGAGGTTACATCGACTCGATATTAAGTGTTAATCTGACACAACTCAATGAAAATAAACTGAACATGTTAAAACGTTACTTGGCAACAATAGGAACTTACCGAATTCAATTTTGAGTCCAATAATAGAAAAGCGGCTCTAGCAGATGCGAGCGGCTCGGGAGGTTCTCGCGGCGTAGCGGAAGTTACAAGCGAAACGGTGGGCGAACGCGATTTAAAATAACAACTACGAGAAACTGTGAATTAATGTCATTTTTGTACAGCTTTAAAACTCCCTTGAAAGCCCTAAGGATAGCCTCGTAAATTTTTTTGATTCATAGTCACAAAATTAAACAATATTATAGGTTTTATGGTCATAAGAATAACAAATTGTTTTCCTGAATCGATTTCCTTGCACAGTCTGATGCCTTGGGTAGTCTTATAGCGTATGCCTTCAATTTAAATCGAGATAATTCAATCATATCGTCTGTCTCATTAATATAAAAAGATAATAGTAGATCACGCCACGTCACGTCACGCCATCACGGACAAACGTTAAGGATGCAATGGTTGGTTAGTGATCGTTGGGTGACAGGAAGCTCATAGGAAAAAACAATAATTACGCCTTAAAAATTCCACTTGACAACTATAGGAGTTACGGAGGATAAGGAGTCGATCGACATTGTTACATAAATGTCACTAGGAAAATGATTGAATAAAAATATTGATAGTCCATTTTACGCACGAGAAATAAATAGAAAGCAAAATAATCGCTCGCGGCGTGTGTGTGGCCCGCGCCGGGGCGCGCGCGGCAGCGAAAGAAAGTCGCCGAAAGCCGACAAAACTTAAATTGGATCTCCGCTCTCACTTAGATATCGTGCAGAAGGGGGCCGGTGCGTTTAATGTAGATTGAGGATCGACGCACTCATTTATAGCGCGCCGAGAACAGTTACGAGCTTTTAATTAACTCCATTCAGCAGTTCGTGAAACTGTCTTGGATTCTTGCGAGAAAATTGTGCGCGGCGGCCTCGGCCGAGATTGGGAGTTCGGAACGCTTTATTCGCCGTCGATTGAATGTTTCATACAGTATTGGATCGTAACAAATTCATTAGGTGCGAAAAGAAAAATATCGCGATATGTAAAAATGATACGTGAATGATGATGATGAACGTATAGAAGCCTTTGAAATGTGGGCCTATAGGCGCATGCTGGCCATTAGCTGGACACATCGGGTGACTAACACTGAAGTGCTACACAGAGTCGGGAAAAAGCGCCAGCTTATGCAGACCGTCAAAGTGCGTAAAGTAGCATACCTGGGCCATGTACTCAGGCACGAGAGATACGCACTTCTGCAGCT
>DWQT01001647.1:0-16130 GCA_018244895.1 Myscelus amystis hages
CGTTGATAGATCACTCAGTCAGTCACCTTTGAGTTTTATATATATAGTAGATTGCTATTGTAAATATCATGTTTTCTAAGTATAAAATTATCTATAAAGGGCTCCGGACTTGTTATCTTATAAAAGTAAATTATTAATACGCCAGAGCTTGGCTAATGTGACCTACTTGCTATAGCTATTGAAAAACTGACTAACAAATTGTTCCCCTATTTACGCAAACATACTTTTATTTTTCCTTTTTTATTACTAGTAATGCATCACAGAGCTACCTGCGCAGATTTCAATCCCGTGGGAATATCAGGATAAAAAGTAGCCCATATCCTGCCCTATAACCTTTTCTATCTTTCAGTGAAAGTCCCATTAAAATCGGTTCAGCCGTTCTAGATAAGAGTCCGGACAGACAGAAATTTAAAAAAAAGTCTATTGGTGTTTTAGTGTCGTGTAAATAACTCAAGATAACAACACAATTATTTTCAAATCACATACACTTAAATTTTATTGAAATAGATATATTAAGGTTTGTCAAGATTTTTGAGGAAAATAAAAGAGGGAAAGAGGGAAAGAGAGAGAGAGAGACGTCAAATCCTTACTTAAAGCAGTGTCAGCATATCCGAGTGGCCGCGCTGCTCGCCTATGACCAAACAATTCCCCGGCCTTGGACCGATTTCACGAGTACAATATAGACAACGAGAATAGGCGAGCTATTTTTGGACGCGTGAACTGAGAAAGTGAACGAGCGTGAACGCATTTTATTTTTACATTATCTTCTTTACATAGTATAAAACAAAGTCGCTTTCCGTTCCTCGCTCTGTGTATGCGTAGATCTTTAAAACTAACCGACGGATTTTGATGCGGTTTTTTATGGATAGTGTGATTCAAGAGGAACGCTTACATGTATAACTAACTAGCTTTTGTCCGCGGCATCGCACGCATTGCAATTCAGAATTTCTTAATGGTAATAACTAAAAATGTAGCATATGAATTTAGATATTACAAAGGTGGGGGGAAATATTCACGGTATAGGGAAAGGGGAATTGTTTTACTCGGAATTAAACGCGTGCGAAGCCGCGGACAAAAGCTAGTATTAAATATAGCCTATGTTCATCAGGGATAAGTTTCGGAGCCTACTCAATACAAACAAACAATGAAATCTTTCCTCTTTATAATATTAAGTATAGATATAGGTAATATCAATAAAATCCATATGTTGACGTTGCGTTTGTTTTCGAAATGATGGTATCGCGTTATCGCGTGTTTAGTGTGTCAATAGCGTTGAATTGACTGCGGATATTCGTTTGAGAAGCTTGCCAAGCAATCGCTTGACGATTTCGTTTATTGCGCGCAGTGCTGCGAGGAAGTGCCGGCAATTCAATGTGAGATGAAAATTAGCGAGCTTTTGTTAACAGATCAAAAAGACTTTTAAGCTGACTGGTGTCGTTTATTATTTATGAATCCACAATAAATAAGATTGTCTTGTTTGAACTTTTTACATTTCTACCCACATCTCTACAAATAAAGTCGGAGTGTCTGTTTGTAATATTAAATTAACCGCTTTTTACTAAATTCACTTCTTACAATTTTTGTGTCTATCTGCTTGTTCCGGCTAATCTCTGGAACGGCTGGACCGATTTTCACGGGGCTTTCACTGGCAGAAAGCTGATGTAATAAGGAGTAACTACTTTTATTTTAGAATTATATAAAGTAATAATTGAAACGCGTACGAACTCGCGGGCACAGCTAGTTTGATAATGAATTTCGGGGGTGTATATTTTTTATTTGTGTATGAGTTTTTTGCCGCTTAACGAAATGTTCATCAAATAAAATGCATGAAGATGACTCGGAGATACGAGCAATTAATTTAATTGATGCGGCCGAGTCACGCGCCCTCCCTTGGAGCATGAATACGAGATGGAGACGCTCCAAAACGCTAATTTATTTATACATTAAATGCAATTCGCGGTAATGATTCTCGACCCCAATTTAGCATCTTAACAGGGTTGTTTGACTTCTGTAAAAGATTAACAAACAGTTGCAACCAAGAGGCTAAAGCTTACGAATCCTCTCGCAGTTTGAGAATATAGGTACGCAATGTAAATGATCAATGTATGAATATTTTGTATTTAAAGTCTACGTAGATAAGGGTTTAAATATGCCGATATTAAGTGGATGAACTTGACAAGCATTAATGGTAGACCAGTTGATTTACGTTCTCCGGGCTACACATAAGATGCAAGGGCGTGTGTCGACAGTCTAGCGGCTAACTACGTAGTGGGACCCGTTAAATTACTGGTATAAAAAAGTTATTCTCTGAAGACGAGAGAAGATCTTGGATATCTTCATTACATTGAAAGTACGAGTATGAACCCTCCCAAAATAATTCCAAATACGCGTAGAGTTTCACTGGAGGAGAGTTTCACTCTTCGAGATTTCGTCAATTTACTACACATTGCTCTCATATTGACGTATTTGTTTCGATGTTTCTAGAATAATACACATCAAGTGTTACTTCGTGAAGCGGTTCAAGTTGCGTCACACAGGTGATTGACCTTCGATTGATAAATTTGAAGAGACCCCAAAAACACCAGGAAATCAAATCGAAATGTGGTTTAATATGTTTGGTATATCATAAATGACATAACGAAAACAGTTTAATGTCGATATAATCTTAAACGTTGCGCAATGAAGTCGCCGTATAAATTGCAGGCCCATTTAAATTTGATGCGCGTGCGGCGTCTAGCTGACGAAATGTGTCAGATGCGTTCTGTGCATGTTAGTTGCATTTCGCGTTCGCTATTTTAGCCGTGGGACTGTATGCTGTATTTGTGTCAGTGGAGCGGGACGTCTGGCCACGTTTCCACGTCTAAATTGTTTCGTGTATGGTAACATTCTGACTTCAACTATATCCGTTCATTTATTGCATTTACACCTTAACGTTACGAAGTCATCTTTTAGCAGCCCCTTACGATAGGCAGAACACAACATCGCTTATATTATGATCCCGAGCAATAGGGACAGACGTCTGCGTACCTAACTAAGATGTCAATTGTTACGACACCAATTATGATTACCCAGTTTCTAGGTTTATTGCGCTGTTGACACAGAATAACGAACAAGTGTCTCATTGTAACGTATGCACGTTATTCATTGCACCGATATGTTTGTATACGCTACATTATTTATTTATCCATCTCTTTCGTTTGCTGGGTCATCTCTTTCTTGATGATTCATATAATATGGTCGCAATGAATATCCGGAGTGAGTCTTACTTCTTATATCTTATTATATACATATTTGTATATAATTATATCAATTAATACGTACATATTTATTCCTAATAGTCTCGCGAAATTGCAAGGTGGTCCAAGAATTCCAATTATCACAGTTTTATAATCAATCGAGCAAAACTCGTACGCACCGATACGTACTTATAAATGTAACAAAATGTTTCATTGCTAATGAAATGTTATATACTTGGCCTCTTACGTCCTTTCGATAGTATTGGACTGCGCTGGCTGTCGGCGCTCACAATTTACGAGCCCGCAGCTCGAAATCAATAGAGAATAGCCCGTAGCGAGTCTCGGAGTCGCATTATCGTGATCTCGACGTTGTACGATCTATGTACGCAGCGAAGCCGGCGAGATTTAAGACAATGTTCGTTAAAGACGACTCGCCATCAATAATGCGCCGCGAGCGAGACGGGACGCAACTAGTTGTGCCACGTTGCCACTCGAGACCTTAGCGTAACAGCAGGTTGCGGGTTATTGAACCAGTTCCTGTTCAAATTGCTGTGCAGCCGCACCTGTTTGCGTTTGATAAGCGATTCAAATCAAACATGATACCGAGCATTGTGTTTGTTTGTGTGGAATCTTATCACTGCCGTTTGTGGGCAGCCCGCTAACAATTGCAGGTGGAAATGGACTTTACAGATATTAAGTTTGTTGTGGTTCATGAAATTGGGGCGACCCGAAGTAAGTTAAGATTACATGGTTAACGCATAGCTCTATTGTTCGATACGGATTTTTTCACAGAATGAATAAAGTCAAGGCATATATAAACTAGAATGTGTAGGCGCGTGGTATCTTGACGTTTTTTTGAACACTTATTTTTTAAAAACCAACAGTGTTTATTGCCCGAGTTCGATATGATTTCTGCATCATTATTGATAAAAAGATAGTTGTTTTGTGTTACCGAGAGCTACGAAATTATCTGTCAATTATGAATACTTAAGTGCACGTGGCGGGACTGGAGAGCATTCTTCAACGATTATGGTCTACGCTGCAATGTGGTGCATTTGTGCAGTTCTTTTTTCCACGGCGTGCATATCGCTTTACTCACCATGTAATCAGCCGTCGCGGTGGTTAGGTTGGCATAGGTCAGTTTCCTAACATAATCGACGGCCGAGATTAGATTACATACACCAGATTAGATATTATGAAGTGCATTTGAAACCAATTGAATCGTGTGTTGATCAATGTATCGTTTACTTGCACGGCGACTTTTACTTTCAGTGCTGCACTTGGCGAATGCGACTCTGTGGCCTGCGCTCGATGTGTGACAAGATTTCCATTACACTATTCCAGATTGTCAATCGAGCATTTTAACCGAAGTTAACAAAGTACATATATTCTATTGTTGTTTCTTTAAAAAGTAGTATATATTCTTGCTCTGTGAGGTGTGTGAAGTCCACCAATTCACACTTGGCCAGCGCGCCAGAGTATGGCCTTGAACCTTCTCATTATGAGTGGAGACTCTCGGCCTACGTTTATGAATAGGATACCCTCTACATTTATCATGATTGTAGCCTTTTAAATCTAGTACATGTGTATCAAAGTACTTAATCCAACAATTTGTATCAATATTACCTGGTCGTGTTTATTAAGCGTACATATCTTTACCATGTTATGGAGTACCAGAGATTGAATAGTCCATTTTGACTTTTATACTTATGATATTTCAAAGCTGCGTAATTTCAAGAGCATAGTAACGTGGAGGTACAAATATTTATTTGTACAAGTGGTTTCTTGACGACATCGAACTCATTTATTCGTGGGTAGCAAATTCGTCATACTTCTAAAGCAATATTTCTAAGTGGAGTGCATTGACCGGCCAATATTAATGCTGTTATAGCATATGTATATAATATTATGGCAGAGACTCGAGTCTACCAATGAACTAATTAATCTACTTTATAAAAAATAAGTCTATATCAACAAGATGTTGATTGAAAGCATATATGCATTTACACTATATATCGTGACAATATGCTTTACGTCAGTTGTAAATTTGTTGTTATGAAAGCGAAATCGATGAATTTAATGAATGTAGTCGTTGCACGCCGAATTGTAAATCAGCCACAGTTCGATGTGGTGGCGGGCGCCTTGTAATCTGACTCGTAATCTATCCGTGGATTACTTTAATTGCATTGTAAATGTCACGCAGAATGTATTTCATTTCAATGTTATATATCCCTCGTAATTTTAATACCATTATTATCTTAAGCGGTGATCTCGCGAGCTTTAATAGGTTTAATGTCATATTTGACTGAAGAAAAGCAAAAAGTGTATTTACGCGAAATTTATGTTATTGGTACACTTTTCATAAAATTCAATGCGTGCACGGAGCTTTGATTTTTAATCTGTATATGGTTTGTTTTATCGAAGTAGCGGCTGTTTTGCCTGGCTTAAAGCCATTTGAGTGAAGTATAGTCGACAGTAGCTGCCTCTAGTGAAACGACCAAGAACAGAATTAGGAATAGAACGGTTAATGACTATTGTTGATATAGTAACTATAAGGTGACTAGTATTATTTGCTAATAAGACTGAATAATTGGCACTTTAGTAAGTTTATTTCACTTAGTAATTTAGTATAATTTTAATATTGATTTTATTCTTGATTATTGCTATATGCGTTGCTATTCTTGGGCACTGATAATGGCAGCAATAATTTATTTATTTGTAATATTTCGTTTATAATAATTTTTTTATCCAAATTATTTAACACTCCTATCAGATTAATTGAGAGTATTTTTCGATAGTTCATTACCGTTGCTGTTTCTGCTGTAAAGGTACAAAGTCCACTAGGAAATTATTGTAAGTGGTCACTGCAACGAAGATATTTTTTGTAGCGCCGTGGCATTTATAATGTTACACGTGAATAAATTAGATACCTACTAATAAACTTTCATTATACTTATTATTTACGTCATTAAACTTTAAATTAAAAGTTTATTAAAAATATCATGTGTTATGAGAAAATAAATAGAATATTAACGCAATATTTGGCCGATGTTTTGATTAGTTGTTTAATAAGTACATATTTATTTATAATGAAAACGCTTAAGTAGCAGTGCCAGCTTAGTGGTTTAGGTTTAGTACGCTTCTCACTTCGATGTCGCCGCTTCAAAACCTCTTTCTGCGGACTTTATAACCCAGTGCGTCCTAAGATACTTTTTCTTACTATAATTGTGAGAGCCAATATCTTAAGGAAACTCTCTATAGTGTTGTTTAAAGTCGACGTGTGAAGTCGGTCAATTCGCAACTGGCCAGCGTGGCAGGGTGTGCCCTGCTCATTATTGGTAAGTAGGTAGTAGCCAGAACAAGGGTAAAGGGTTGTTGATGATAATGATAATAATAATGATAATTTACAAGCCGTACAGTGTTCGCTTCGCTAGACATAAGTAATTAGTCTATTGAATTTTTGTAAGTAATTTTTTTCTTCTCTTTGTACATAAAATTTCATAGATCTTAAAAGAAGTATTTTTAACATAATTAAATCTATAAATAACTTTCTCTAGCGCATTGAGTGTTTGTTCGCGCGAATTTATTATAATAACCCATTTCGTTTTGAAAGGCATAATAAATTGGCACCAGACCAGCATACCTACTATCTCCATATTAAATTTCATGAAAACGGAATCAACGATTTTAATCTTAAAACGTATGCGACAGACAGAGTTACTTTCGCATATCATTAAATGAGTAGGTACGCTTCGGCATACCTATACTAATTTTAAATAGGGCGAATTTTTTGTGAGTACATAACAGCCCTTATTAACCTGTACTCTTGCTTTTCCTACAAATTATCTTTAAGGTAGCTTACAACGTAAAATTATTAAGAATAATTAATGAAACATCATCTCGCTTATTAACAATCCGCCAAGCTTCAAGACGAAATTGCAATGTTTGGATACTTTAATAATGCATCAGAACCGGTGGAAGCGATCGTACACAGTGCATATGCGAGAAATTAACACGTACATAACGTTATGTAAACAAAACTGCATCTTAATCACACGTTAATTCGGTCCGTAATGGCGTGTCCGTGTTTGCCCAACGTTGCGATTGCGTGAGCCGCCGTATGTTACGGGTACTTATGATATATATAATAAAAAACTGAAGTCGACCGCGGCCGCGTCTCGTTCTGAAAAACGATCCCGACGCGGCCATTATTCATTACCGGAGTGCACGTTGATAATAGGAAGGTATATTTAATATTCCTCTCGATGGTAAAGCACGCGAGCCGACAGCGCACGGTGGGGTTTTTTTGGCAGGCGCTCGCTCGATTTCTGCGAACGATTACATTTGGGACCTAAGTATCCGATTGTTTCTCGGTCAGTCACCCTTCGCTGGTCCTCGCCTGTTTTTATTATGATACCTTACAGTTCTGCAAACTGGGACATCACTTAAATGTCAACGACCATCGATATTATCCCTCCTCTCGGTAATCAAGGGTTGCAGTTAATGTTTACTGGTCTTACGTGTTCATTTGTTACGAGCACGAGCTGTTACGTGTAAAATTATCGGATGGCACGTGATATTTGTCAAGGGCCAGTTAGGAGTGGCCGCAATGGTCACACGGCAATGTATTGTGGCGGGTTGAACGACCCTCAATTAGCCCACCACCCGAGCCCTCCTAGCCCTATTGAGATCAACTACTGCTGTCCGTTCTGCGTTTCACTGAACGGCATCATTTGCATAATGACCATCTCCGCCGGCTTCATTATGCCAATTAATATATTTAGCACATTAATGATTCTCGATTTCACGTTTCCTTGAAAATAATTTAGTCAAATCACTTCGTTCGCTAACCTCACGTAGCTTGTTCGTATTTGCCTAATTCGTTACGAAAGCCGGTGAATTGTAAATGTCAGCCGCGGAGCTCATGTCAGCTCGGGAGCTGTATCGGGAATCACAGCACTAATTATGATTTATTATATTTATTCATTCATGTAGACTTTACTGGCCACATAAATAAGCCGTTCTCAACAAGCTATGCATTGAACAAAACAGAGGTATCCTAAGGCGGCACCTACCAATTAGTAGGAGATAAAAAAATAAAAAGAACTTAGCCTTTCCTTTATTGTCTAGAAAGGGAACACTATATTTAAGCTGTTTTCAATAAATTGTTCGTGCTGGCGTTATCGGCAAAAGGGTCAAATGTTATATTGTAATGTATGAGAATAAGCGGAGTGTTTTCGAATACTGTTATCGGTGACCATATCGCTGTTTTACTGCTTCCAGTTATCTTGTTTTACTTATTTCTCTTTTATGCTTGTTACAGCGATCACCATTGGCATTAGGGTTATCGGGCCCGCGCTAGGGTTCTTGCTGGGAGCGCTGTGCACCAAGATCTACGTCAACCCTTTGAGAAACCCCGGTTACGACTCCAGCGACCCGAGATGGGTCGGTGCGTGGTGGTTAGGTAAGTAAAGATGTACGAGAATAAATATTGTATGCAATTTGCCATTTGAAAATTGTTTTAGAACGGCGGGTGAAACAGGGATACTGACTTTAATGAATCTTATTATGTTAAAATGTTTGCTATCTAAAAGGGCTTGTAAAAAAGAATGTAGTATGTTACTTACAACTCCAACCGATGGGATAAATTCTTTAAAAAAAAATCCTTTCTTAGTTCAAATACACGAATGTAGCAAAAACCAATAAGAAATCGTTTTTTATTTCCAGTACAGTATTTGTTTTTTCTGCCCTTTCTGAATCATCGCGTGCTTTGAAAGTATTTTTTTGTTTTCATATACCAACATCATTCTTTGCCATATTTTAAACAGTCGCGCAGAATACTTGATAGGTGCCGATGTCCTGGAATTTCGCAACGGCCGTCGCGGAACTCACGGTTACCGTTACAGAGAACCATCGGTTCAGATTTGCGCGTAAAACCCACGAAGAAAGCACGCACGTGAGCCGACTGCCAACCGAATGCGTGCGTACGGCCGCGAAGTTATATTTGCAAGTGACCGATAATAATACAATCTCTAATGCTCACAAGCCACGGTTCGGAATCGATTGGTCGTTTGTACTTAGCAAGCGTATTGCGGTAGAAAAGTCGCCGGGCGTGCTCCGACTGGCGATAAACTGAATTCGCAAATGCTTATTGAAAGGTTTCCGCGTATTTCCTTATTGTTCCAACGCCATAAGTTCATGAATGAAGCTGAGAATTTTAATAAGTGTTTATTTAGTTCCTTTATTTGCATTCGCTTAATATTTCACCGATGCGCAACGATGTGTTTATCTCGTAATATGTTATGCTATTTGACAGTGTTGTGAGACACACGTCGAAATTTGTGGATAAAAGTAACCGGGAGTTGAATGTTTATAATGTTATTACTTACCGTTTTACATGTTTTTGATGATTATCGTGAACGTGATAATCGAATGATCATCATGACATTTTACGTATTCGATTTAATCAGCCGTCGAAACGTATTACGCTAGCCTGTCAACACACGACGCTTAGTCGGTGATAATTATTTCACAAGATTCCGATGGCTTGTGTAAGATCAATTCAATAGAAATGACGGTGAATATGTATCACTGTGTAAATTTCGATAAACGACGTTTTTCGCTTTGAAAGCAACGACCCGTTTTGTGTAAACCTTTGGTTTGTTTATTTGTGGTGGTTCCGTGGTGCGGCCCGTCGGTCGGCTTGCGGCGGGCTGCTGCGTTGTCATGGCAACGCGATGCAATTTTCACTCGGCTTTCGCTTTTCCCCGGTGGCTCGGCGCGCCGTCACGCCGCCGGCGCACGCTGCACGTTATATAACGCGTGTTACATCACGCCGCGTCACCACGGCTAAAATAAGCGCTCTATCCGACGGCGGTCACGGCCAAGGCTGCGCGCCTTGTTGCCGACAATTATGCCATCGCCGCCCGTAATGAGGATTTAGTGGGTGGACGCGCGACCGCCGCCTCGCTCACTTTCACTTTTAAACCGGTCCGCTTCGACCTTCGTCTCTTCATGTCGGCTCTATGTCAAGAGGTTGAGGGCGCGCCAGCTCCCTCTCCTATCGCATTTCCCTGTATACGAGCATCGATACTCTCCTGTCGATTGCGTCTGTTATCTCTCGAGTGCCAACACCTGGCCGCACGAACAGTCCACCCTTTATTCGGCGCCGGCGCGGTGTTAATAATTTAAACGTTACTGGTATAATACCTATGTACTGCGTCTAGCGAATGCCCTTGACTCAGCGTCGACCGGGCGACCTTGTGTTCGCGCAAATGTTTTCTGTTTGGATCTATCGGTACTGAATGTTTGGCGAATATCAGCATTTCCGTAGATACATGACGCGTCATGTTTGTATGTTGTTAAAATGTTATTGCCTGTGTTTATTTTTATTGCAAATGATACATTAGTTTTACTCGTTTTAATTGATTCAATCATATTACTATGTTTTCTTCTTATATAGATTTTTTCATACAATCAGAAGTTACAATGTGTCTCTTGTTATCTTCCTAACAAATTCCTATGGATATAAACATATTGTACTGCACATAAAATGAATTGTCTTTATCATAAGGTCGTCGCATATCAAATGTTTTATCACAAAATGAAATGCTTTCCCTATTATCATTTTTACAACGTTCTTACATAATTGTAAGGCTTCTACGAAGAGATATAGATGTTTTGAAAGTTGCATATCTTAAGCCTCGCAAAACATTTTCATTACTAGAATGAGATACGATTACGATTTTAGTTGCTCTTGAAATGATTACATTTCGATTTATAGGAATTATTCATCGCGATACCAATGGTTCCTTACTCCTGCCTCGATAATTGGTATAATTAGAAAATTCCATATATCCTTCAGCCTCACGACGCTTATGGATTGAACAAACAATGGATGTCTGTTAATTCGTGTTTTACTTAGTTGCTAGCGATATTTTTTTTCGTCCGTCTGGATGATACAGTTTTTTCTTTGTTAGCATTTGCGAGAATAATGGAAGTTGGCGCGAGGTGTGTCGAAATAATTAGCTTCATTGTAGCGGTGATAATGGAGGTAGAAATTCACGAGCTTTAACACACCCGCGGTGTGTTTCGTGTAGCTACCGGACGCTGCGTATTCATCGCGATTTAAGAGTCAACACAGTCGGTAAACTCTCTTACGGAGCGTCTAATGAAACCTAATGCGTGTTAGCGGTTGGATCATGCTCTTTATTCGTGGCGTCATATTTTAAATTTACTTTTAAATTTAATACACAACAATGTTTTCGATGCAAATTATACCCGTTCTCTGTATAGACGGATACATAAATATTTGGAATGAGCGATTTAAATGTAGATTGATGATAATTATGTAAAGAATGATAGGGCGACGGTAAATAGTGAATGAACGTATTATGTTACATAAGAATACACAAGACTGGTTTTTTTTGTTTTGCTTGCCTTGTTATGTTTATACAACGAGGTGACGTGTACGACAGGTATGGTGTTCATAGCGGGCTTCATAGTGATCCTGTCGGTGTTCATGTTCTTCTTTCCGCGGCAGATCAAGAAGAATCTAATGCCTCTGCAGCCCAAGAAGAACAAGAAGAGCGAACCGTTCTTCAAAGGTAATTCCTTCTTTACATAGTATAGAACAGCCGCTCTCCGCTTTTTGTCCCTATGTATGCGTAGGTCTTTGAAACTACGCGACGGATTTTGATGCAGTTTTTTGTAAATAGATAGAGTGATTCAAGAGGAAGGTTTATATGTATAATAACCTTATGCGCGCGGCTGCGCACGCGTTGCAATTCAGGATTTCTTAATGGCACTAAGTAAAAATGTAGTATATGAATTTAGATATACCAAAAATAGCAGGAAATTTTCACGGTATAGGGAAAGGGGAATTGTTTTACTCCGAATTTAACGTGTGCGAAGCCGCGGGCGAAAGTTAGTAAAAGAAAATTCATATGAAGATCATTACCTACAGCGTCGACTTGATCTTTTACCTTCATCTTCTGTTTGTAGGTTACACTGTCTCAAAATACAATAAGACTACATGCAAACTACTATTTTATTTAGACTGCTATGTTTTTAATGTTTTTTCACTTCTATTTGCACTGGTTGTGTGAAAGAAATCGCCTATTGTGCTGTCCTTAATCAACGTGTCTTGCGTGTTTATTTCCATGTATATTATTACTGTTATGAATTTGTGTCACTTATCATAACTTACTCTCAACTCTTTGTCGATGTCAATATTAATATGCGTTCCGACAAGTTTTTTGGGTCGCGTACATAAAACGATAAATACATCATACCATCTCTTGATGATTCTCGGAACCATGAGTAATGTACATTTCGTTTATCTTCGTGAGATGTATGTATGTACAGTACATTTTCCTCATTGAATATCAACAGCACATACATACATACATACTCGTATAAGAGTCGTTGCCTTTTCTTTTTTTAATATGTGCTTTTAAATGTTTTCTGAACCCTTCAAGCTTTTAGTCCATATTAAAAGACAAAGTGGCTTGCGTATCTATGACGCTTAAAAGGGCTGCTACAGATTACAAATGTTTATCGGGTTGATTGGTCGTTTTGATCTTGGTCCGTTTTCGAAGCGGTTGGGACGTTCGAATTTCGAATTCAGTATCGCGAGCACGAGTTTACCAGAGTTCCTAATGTAAAGGCATCGAGACTTCACAATGCAACTGACAAAATTGACAGGGACAGAATGCCTTATTTGGATGTTCCCGCTCCCACATTTCATACAAAACGCGGGAATAACTTTTACGCACGATAGGGGCGCTGTATTATTTTCGTACAATTTTCACCAGATACCGTACGAATACTTTTTCGCTAGAGCCGCGCACTAGGGCCACTGATCGTGAATTCTGTGCAGATTTCTTCGCGACGATAAAGCGTCAGTTGACCAACGATATCCTGATGTGGCGCACCGCGAGCTCCGTCCTGCACCTGATGCCGGTGAGCGGCGTGTACAGCTTCCTGCCCAAGTACCTGGAGAAACAGTTCCGGCTGCCCACGCACGACGCCAATCTCTTCTCGGGTGAGTGGCTTTCGTGCGATATTTGAGCTTAAACGACTGTCTACGTGATTAGTACGGTACAATCTCTCTGTATCTGTACCGTCTGACTGGTTCTTAGAACGATCCATTGAATTCGCATTCGACGTGTTAATGACCTGCGCTGAACAACATTCGCGGACTGCAGACAACTTTATAATATAACTTAATACATCTTAGGACAATTTCACACACGGGTATCTGATCCCAAATTAGGCAGTTTAATGCCTGTGTTACGGTAACCGGACAGCTGATTAACATACATATAGACATATGATATATAGATATTTTTATTCCGTCCAGACACAGAACAAACAAATGCGCTCATCACACAAATGTTTGTCCCGGGTGGGAATCGAAGCCGCGACCTGGTTTTGCAGTTAACGTCTTAACTACTCGACCACGAGGCCAGTCGATTATGTGATCGTCCAGTGTTTGTGTGTTGGAAAAATGACTGATGTGGAATGGCTCCGTGCTTCCAGGTCTGGGCGGGATCCTGGTGATGGGGCTGGGCATCATCACGTCGGGCGTGGTGATACTGAAGCTGGTGCCGACCGCGAGGCAGGTGGCCGCGTGGACGGCCGCCACCGCCGCGATATACAGCGCTGGTACGATGACAATGTATTGTATGTAACCAAGATTCTGGTCGTTTCTATCTTTGAAAGCTGGAAGTGACCAGAATCGTGCTTATTGTTACCGTAATAAAAAAAACTAATTGAAATGACGATGGATCTGTTTGGGAGATTACTAATCTCATCGTTCAAATTCATGTCTAAGTAAAGCTGTTGAATGAGTCAATTTTGATGATTTTTTAGTCATACCATTTGTATGTACTCTGTAACGTAATTTAATCGTTTCGGTAAGGAATATCATCAATTGTTTGAACATTACATTACACATAATGTGTGAGAATACTATCAATATGATATTGAGAATTGAAAATCGATTTAACTTCATAGACCTACTCTAGATATAAGTTATGGGTGGAAAGATCCTGATGGTCCAAACAAGTTCCTTTATTGAATAGTTAGAAACGTTCCTTATTAACACGATAACGGCTATTGCCGAAGCGAACGCGTCTTGTCGTTTTCAAAATCCCCAATACCGGAGCAAGGGCGATAGGAATAATACTTGAACTCGGGTTGTGGGTGGTTCAGGCATGATCGTGCTGATGTTCGTGAGCTGCCCCGAGGAGAACTTCCGGCTGCTGGCGGCCGGCGGCGCCAACGGCAGCCTGGCCTGCAGCGCCGACTGCCACTGCGCCGGCGCGCCCTACAGCCCCGTGTGCGGACAGGTGCGGACACCCACTAACACGCGCCTTGTGCGACGCTTTTGTAATCCTCATCTATACTTCTATACTAATATTATAAAGAGGAAAGATTTGTTCGTTTGGTTGTATTGAATAGGCTCAAAACCTACTGGACCGATTTTAAAAATTCTTTCACCATTCGAAAGCTATATTATCCGCAAGTAACATTTGAGAATATATTTATTTGTATGGGAAGAGTTATCGCAATAAAATATCCGTTATATCGGTTAGTGCTCCGATCGCGATGTATGACGCGAGAACGAAAATGATTGTGTTTCAAAAAGCATGTAGCGCCATCTCTTGGCGAACGTTGACATGCACAAAACTTGCAAATGTGTATATTGAGGTTGTTCTTCACTTTTATACTACATAACGGAATGTTTAATGATGAACGGACGTACAAATTATTGTATAAATTATTATCGCCAATTGTACATATGTTTACATACATATTTGTCAACGCGTCGCGACGTGAAAGCGCAAACAGACTCACTTTCGCATTTATAATATTAGTTGTGGCGTTACTTATTTGTCTACCTTTCAGCTTTCTTATTTCAAATCAATCATCTCGCTACGTCCGTGGAATTACATTTGCATTTCTTAATAAGACTTTTTCCAAAGCACTAAAATGTATGTCAGTCACCAACGCTAGTGAATACGATTATAGAAATAAAACCTGATTATCAGATGCGATAAAGACCGTACTGTTATGCATAAACATATAAGTAAATTTTATATGAAATTCACGAACTAGTACATACATATGTATAAGCGGTAAGGATTCCTTCCAAGTCCAAACTGTAGCTACAATAATATATTGTAAGGTAATGTAAGGTAGAGGCTGAATTTCAAACCAATAGGCTATCACTGCTCCGTTTTTGTTTAGCAGTACACAAAACTGGATTCATCATACATGTAGTACACACTAGTGTACAGTGACACAACTGCAATGTTCACACATGTAGTACACACGAGTGTAGAGAAAAGGTTGGGTACTAAGATGGCGGCTGTTGCCAGGACTCGTTCACGTACCTGTCGCCGTGCCAGGCGGGCTGCGCGGGCAGTCTGCAGCTGGACAACAGCACGTGGCTCTACTACAACTGCTCCTGCATCGACAGCAACGCGCGCGGCGACAAGGCCCTCCACTTGTGAGTCGCCACTTGCCTTTCGATTAAACGAAACAATGTTCGAACGTTCGAAATAGACAATTTACAATTACATAATGATGTATTTCATGTTTTGTTCGTCGATTGAAGATTTATGTTATATGTAGTTGTTGGAATCAAAATGTATATTGATTCTACGTCTATACAGTTTTTTGTTAAAATCAATTGTGGTCGATCGAAGTACCTGTGTGTCTCTTGTTTAGTTTACTCGCGGCGACCATATTTGCATAATCGAACAAGAAATAAGATATACGAGTATCCGTTTCCAGCATCGAGCGCTACAATCTGTTCAACTCGTCGCGCAACGTGCTGTCGCGGGCGGCGGGCGGCGCGGCGGGCGGCGCGGGCGGCGCGGGGGG
>DWQT01001648.1:0-16125 GCA_018244895.1 Myscelus amystis hages
TGTTATTTGTTCCCTTTTTCGGCGGATGGCGGCCGCGCCGGTCCACTAACAGCTCCAGCTAAAACACTGGCTGCTCGTGCTTTTATTTTTATGCCCAGGTGTATAATAATACTTAGATCATTCCAGCTCTGATCGCCGCGAATTGCGTCATGATTTTTAGTTGAGATGAGAATCAGATGAGAATGTACCGGTTAAAATAAGTACTCCACGGTTCAGAAGAAATATAAAACCTGTGTCTCTCTATTACTATTTTACACTTAATAGACACTATGGACATTCATGGATACTTGCTTTCATAGAAACAGTTCAAGAAACAACTATTCTAAAGGAGGAAGACGGCTCCGTTTTATATTTGACGGCACCAAGGGCTTGGTTAAGAAAGCCGGAGATTGAAAACGACTGTGCCCACGAATGTAACATCTGTTGCGCTGGGAGATAATATATGCTCAGTAGTCGAGCGAAATACCTTATGTTACGCCGCGCTAGTCACAAATATACATATATCGCGTATTTATATATGTTTTCTTTCGTTACTCAAAAGAAAGTTAATGACAGATGTTTAGGTAAATAAACAGATAACGGCGAGTGTATGTAACTTAGTGTTGAATGTTGCAAGTGGTTCAGCACGGCTTTGTATACTGCGAGGCCGGGTATTGCCTAATGTCGATACAAAACGAGTCAATACTCATTTTCATAAATTAATAATTTACCTAACATTAACAATATTTATTAAGGCGCAATTAATTTTAACTGTTTTTATATATTACCAATTAATGGTAATTTTATTAGGCCGTTTAGAATATCAAAACTTACTGACTGATATTTTTATGGCGTATTTCAATGTATATAGTGACAGTATTAATGAAAACATAATTTAGTACACGACTCGGGTTCAATGTGTTCTTTAAAAACACATAAATGTTTGCTCAGTTAGCTGACATCTGTAGTTTGTTAAAACATTAAAGTAATTCACACACATGACGCACACATTCCAGGTTAAGAATAAATCAAAAATATGAAATGTATTAAATTTGGACATCGTCTAAACCACTCTAATGCAGTAGTGGGTTAAAGGTTGAGATTATGCATAGTATTTATCTGGTCATACATGTAGTGCGTACTATATTCGCTTTAATACGAGTATTAACCTCTATATTTAGACAAAAGAAATAGTCTATGATCTAGGATCTGAAACCATCACGCAGAACGGTTAGCCATCGAAGTGTCGGTAAGTATAATACGTTGTGTAAATTCTCAGAATGGAGCAGTGCATAATTTAAGGAAAATTTAAACGAGTGTTAAACACTGCTGTGTTGTCATTGAGTGGTAATTTTGAGACGATAATAATAATACAAAATAGTATGTTGATTTTTGTATGTATAAATAAATACTTAATGGTTCCTGTTCTAACTTGTTGGAAGGGTTCTGTAATAAATGAACAGGCGGTATGAAATGTAGAAATTAGACAAGGATTTTAACCCTATCGTACTGAAAGGAGACCTAAGACCTACTCGTAGATTTAAATATGAGAAAGCGCTGTTGATGGCGATGAAAAGGCCAATATAGACCGTTTTAAAGTAATGAAGTAATGTCCTTTTCTAGTTTTTAACCTCTTCACAATCATAAATTACTTAATGACATTATCATTGATATTGAAGTTATTGCTGATAATAAACCCGTGATACTTGTATATGCAGATATAGTTTTAAGTATACATGAAATCAAATCAGTTATTTTCCAACAAAACCGGGCGTGAACGTGTCAGTTGGTCAACTATCGTCGGCGGCCGCCGCGGACGTCGCAACCGCAATAAATATGTAAGTGAATAAATAAAACTAACTAAAATAAACATTGAAGTCGTCCTCATAATAAAGGAATCCTCAATAAAACGGGTGACACATTTCTTAATTTGGCCCAAAGTGGATTCGGAGCATGCGCCGCGCCCGCGCCGCCGCGCCGGCCCGACGTCTTAATTGTGCCTCGATACTGCTGGTGATTTATAATGCCTCCTAAACGTATTAATGCCTTTGTCGGCACTACACTTATCGGAGGCTTAGGAGCGGCTTCCGCTGCACCGCTGCCTTTTTGTACCTTTACACGGTATTGTGAGTAGTTGACCCGGTATCGGGTGTTTTGTTGGGGAAAGAGCGAAACAGTACACACTCGTGGAGCAACAGATCGCCTCCGAACACCCCGCGGCTCGGTGGCGCCGGTGTATTGAAAACGATGCTACATGAATACATCGAAATCATTACTTAGGTATTTATGTACTTTTCAGTTCTCACTTTCTGTTATCAGGGAGCTGGCGGTAAACTGAGGCAGGTTTATGGCTAAGGTATCGAGCTCATTCACATAAAATTTCTCTATAGGCCTTCACTACTATTCATTTCTACATAGCTACCTGCATGAAACTTATGAGCGCAAAAATACACTGTTACAGTAGTCTTAAGAATTGTGATACATGTGTATATTGTTTGAGTTTTTTATTGAGATTTTATAGAAATGCTATAGTTACAGTTCGTATATAATTTACGAATAAAATTGAACAGTTTACAGCATTTATGTATTAACGCATTACTCGTGTTATAGACGGCTAACAGGATGCTAAATTGCAGGAAACATCACACTATTCCACTTGGAAAATAAACAACATGGTCTAGATTTTTTCTCACGTGTCCTTACAAGTTTCTTGTTGGACAGTAAACATATTTTGCCGTCAGTTGCTATGTTACTTTAAAATTGTAGGTAACTTAAACTCATATTTGAATCTTAGTATACTGATTACTAATATAAACAATACCAGTCGAGCATTTCTTGTATATTAGACTATTTTAAATAATTTAGGTTTTGGTTATCGATTCGATGTTTGACATTTTTTAATATGCTTTATCATTTTAATTTGATAATAATAAATACATCTAGCTGTCGAAGCAACTTGAATTTTTTACAAGAAAAAGTATTATTAAAATCAATCGAAGCACGGAAAGGTTGAAAAAGGATAATTTCGAGTGTAGCAGCGTGAGAGACGCGAGTGATGAATTGACATGTTGCGGCCCATTAGGGCGCGATAAGACGCATTTAGCCGCCGCCGGCCGCCGCGCGCCGCGCCGCGCGCGCAGGGTGCTCCGGGCGCGCGAGCAGCTCGCACATTAGGTACACCATAAGAGCCAACAAAAAAAAAACATCATCACCCATCGAGCAAGGGAAGCACAGGATTAAAATGTAAAAAAGTTTCCTAGTTTTTCTTGAAAATATTACCAATTACTTATATTTATCCCATAATGTTGAATGACTTTTTTTTTTATTTATCTATTCGTTATTATCAATATAGTTCCATTATTAAAAAATTCCAAATAGCAACCTTTGTTCTTACGGGAAGGCAATTTAATGACATAAAAATAGCCAATCGTATGCGGAATCTTTTTAATAATTACCGATTTCATGTCAAACAGCATCGTACGGTCACACCGTGCCGAACACAACAGAGCTACTCAACAGTACCGGTCGTTATAACGGTACATTTAAAGTAACTTGTTATAGATCCAACAAGAATAATTCCAGTTAGACAACAGAGCACCCTGTAGCGCACGCAGTTTACGAGAGAGCTGGAACAGGAGCCAGTTAATGAGTTTCGATTTCCGTCAATAGTCCTAACCACCGCGCGGCCGGCCGCTGTACAGTATTTATTATCACGACTGAGAAACTTTGAAAATTGATTACTACTACACGCCTTGCCAAGCCGACGGAGTTACTGAAAACTTAATTTTCTCCACATAATTAAAAGAATAATTACAACGTAATATGCGGATCTGAGCCCGCATTCGAACGTATCTTTTGCTTTTTTTTACTTGCAGCAAGTAATTTGCAGTTGCTAGCGCGTTATTATCTTTATATTTATTATTCTATTATAATATGTCCAAAAGGCAGCAATAAACGCGTCAGATTTTGAAATATGTTTCGTATTGACCCTACTTAGGCGTACAAGAAAAACATGTTATATTTCCTTTATGGTTACACTTAGTGACTTTAATTAGTTAATGGGGAGAAAAGGCTGCACCGGTACGGGACACACGTATTTTACAGACAACAAAAACTGGTTAAGATTTCCTCTCCGTACGACAAGGTTCATGCTCATCGAAAATATTTCAAATAATTGACGACAATTATTATGAAAATACAAATATTAACAAGTGAATTTGTAAGATCTTTAATCAGCGCCCGTCACTCGGCGTTCTTCGTTTATTTTTTAATTTCTTCGACGATTTTAGCTTATCTGCGGCGGAGGGAATAAAAATGGTCGCCGTATCACACCCTCGGCCGTATCGCATCAAATACGGTAGCTTAATTTATTCCGTGTCGCATGTAACGTGGGTACAAAAGGAGAAATAAATCGAAACGTATGAATAAACTTATCGAGCTGAAAGGCACCGCCTGCGCTCGGGCTGTCTCGTTAGAGATGCGTCGGGAGCAATCTGTTGCATTAACATGTGCCTAATTATTATACCGGACCGGTATCGGACGCTACCGGACGACACAATAAATATAACCTTTGACATTGACACGTTCACAAACCGCTGCCGATATTTAAAGTCTATTTAATGTACTTTTCCAAATGAACATGATTGTACTCCGATGAGTCATTATTATACTCGTTAAAAAAATATATAACTGAACTTCAGGGCCTTTACAATCAACTCTAAATTATCGTCAAATACGAGTATAATGAAGATTTGCACGTTTTTTAATTACATACACATAAAAGTGCGGTAAAAACGAGGCTATGAGGGAAGTTTATCATCATTTTCATATAATTATATCATTCGCGGCGGTGACGTCATTCCGTCATTATAAATTCATTTCCACTATATCACTGGCCCGCCATGACGCCCCATGTTACTAAGATTGGCACTAAACAGGTGATTAGGACAATTTGCCAGACGCCGAGCTACTAGTCGACTGGCAACATTGAGAAGTATCACTGGCATTTCACCTGGCATTTCCCGCCAGCGACCGCCTCGGCGACGCCCCTGCCCGAAAGGTACAAGATATCCAAAAGTAGGGTTGGCAGTTACATTGCGTTAGAATCATTTCGCTATATTTCAGTGCAGATATCTATTAGCCGAAAGTCAATATATTTAGTTATCTAAGTTTTTTTTAAATCTCAATTGTAATAATCACAGCTTTCTTACGTTAATTACACTGGATTACGCAAGAAATTCATTTTCGTTGCGACGGAGAGTTAAGAATCGGCAACCATGTGGATTTATTATTGCTTATTGCTACCTTAAGTCCCGAAGATCAATCTTTTCAATATGAACCGGCAACTGGTCGCCACTTTATAAGTCGATGTCGCGTTGTATTGGAACAGGGGGCCAGCGCACTAAGGGTAGACTAATGCTTGTTACGAATATCATAGCAACAACCCATTAACGTCACACTACGCCCCGAGGCTTACATTACATACTTGTTAGATTAAGGCATTGTTCTCGTAAGCAAGGTAAGAAGTGTTGTTTTACAAATGAATGAGATTTAAAATTGATTTTTGAAAACATTAATATCGAACGGAATAATATAAAATTAACGAAAAGTTACATTTTATTGTTATTAATTCACAGTATATTATGTCTATCATTACAAATATTTGATTACTTGTAGACTTTAGTTTATATTTTCCTTATTAAAGCGATTTGTCTGTGATCAATTTCGGATTTGCAATGTTTAATATTATAATAATGTGTTAACTAACAAGGTAAATTAAGTGTCCTACGAACAATGTGACGGTCAAATTTGTTGATTAATCTCTCTTTAATTCCACCTATGTATATGTCATTAATCTGCTTTAACTCACGCTCAGGGAAGTAGGTTGAGTGCGGCGGTCGGCATAGCGTCGCGTCACACCGCCTTATGCGGTTAATGTGAGCACATGCATGCACGTTCAGTTAAGTCATATTCCAAATACCAATAAAGCTCTAGACGTGAATGAAATATCTGCACCCACCATTCAACATCTACCACATTCCTGCCGAGCTGCGATGCGATTTCGACCTTATTTTTTGCTACGTAGAGCTCGAATTATATTGCGCGTGCGTTTGTTGAGCTAGACATGATCTCAATAGCAACACAAACATAAGGTGGGTAAAAACAACAGTGGATGGCGAGCACCGGGCGGGTATCGGCGGGTACCGGCGGGTGTCGGCGGGTACCAGGCGGGCAGCGGCGCGCGGCGGTCGGGAGCTGGCCGGTCTCGTAATGATACCGCTGCCTTATAGGGCGCGTGTTATGATGGCTGCCGGTATTACGTGGATACGCTACACTGTGCTTCTTTACTTCAAAAACCTTATACAACAGTTCGATTGAAGCAGCAAATCCTCATATATTTAAAGATTTTACGGACTCATTGCATTAATTCATGCAGCATTTTAAGGCGTACAAATTAAAATACATTAACATTGAACCTAGCATTAATTATGATCTAGACTAAAATTAGTATAAATTTGCATTATATATTAAAATCAGCGTAAAACCGCCATTTTGACACCAGAAATTGAACATTTAAGTTATGTTTTTACTTAAAACAGTCTAGTTTAGCCTAGTTTTAATGCAATATAGACTGCGAAAAAAACCGGTAAGTAAATTAAGTACCGATGAAATATTAGCGTTAAGCGCCTCTATAGTGTTCCTCGCTAAGATACATTTGTCTATTGTATTAGGTAGGTACTAATGTCTACTGTAATAAACGCCTATAATGTACTATGACGACATCTATAAACCGAATGAATATTACGTCTGACATAAAAAAGAAGCTCCAAGTGTCAAACTTGAATATTTTTATGTATTGATTAATCATAATTACCTCGTGGCAAAATTAATTGAAAGCGTTATTTATGATATTTAAAATGATAGATCGAGCTAATATTACCACGAGTTCGTGCCCAAGCGCTTCGATATAAAAAATATATAAGATAATCACTAGAGTACCTATCATAGCAGTTATTAAGATAATTTTGTTTTGTAACTATTTGATTTCATGGTTCAAAATCCGCGAATATTTATATTTTTATTTACAGTTTTTTGTACAATCAGTTCGACTGAATAATATACGTAAACAAACAACAGAGAAGGATTTTATTTGTAATCGTATCCATACAACTCGGTCGGCTCGGCCCTCGGCCATCCAGTTTGTCCACTCTCATTAAGATCGCGCAGTACCTACTCGTACTTGCGCCTGCGTTTTTCCGCCGCTCGCCGGCCAGCTCCGCCGCGTCATGTGGGCCTGGTACCCGAGCCTCGTCTAGGAGCTGCCTATGATCGTAGATAACCACGCTTTTTACCCACATCTATCCCGGTCACTTTATGCGATGACAACATATAAGGAAACTTGCGTTTTAATAGCCACGTTACAAAAGGAAATCTATAGTCCCCTTCGTCTCAAATTACATATTTGTATTTTTTGTTACAATTTATTTTGTTAGCACACCATTTCCGTCAGATTGTTGTATCCAAAATTGACTAGGTAATCAACTTATAAAACTGTAAAATTTGACCAGTTCTTTTTTAATCCATTCTTCAATTCAAGTCAAACAACAAAGTAAATTAAATATTATGATTACATAAAATGAGCAGTAATTACGTAGCTACACGACAGTGCCACTAGCCACACAAACAAGTCCCAGTCCAATAGCGAGGTTCATCTGTTTTGACCGGTTTGGTCGTCGTGAAATAAATAGGCACCGGTGGCCATCGGGATAGTAATGTAGGTGTTTTAGCCTCCCACATGTCCACCTGCTTATCTCGCTATCTTCGTGTAGGCGCGCTAGATAAGGCCGGCATCGAACCCGCTATCGGTACACACGGCTACCGGAGGCTCAAATGCGTTTCTCTTGTAAGTCGTAATAAGTGTGCCTCGACACTCTCGGCCGACCGACCTTGGCGAGCTCGTGAGAGGAACGGGATTAGCTGTTGGAATGTTTTATTATCTGTGCCGCGTTAATAGAGCGCGGTTACTTTAAATTTGGATTCCGGGGACGTAAAGTAGGCGCATGCACGCTTACGAAAAGAAAAAGTTTTAAATCGGTATCTATTAAGCCATTGCTCGCACTGGCAGAGGTCAGTCCCCTCGCTCTCGTGTTACATTGCTTACTATTTGCGCGAACTCCAAATGCATAAAATAAACACTCGTAAGTACTCTATCGAGTAGAATTATGATTCTTGTGTAGGTACGATGCGTACATAAGTTGGTTTCGAATTGTTTTGAAGTTTAATTTATTAAGTACCAATTTCCATAAGCAGTCTAAGAGTAGGACTTGTAAAGTTATTAATTAAGAGACAAAATTATTAATTTATGCCTTTGGGGCGTTAATTCGTCTCGTCCAGTCATCGTTGAAATATTTAATTTGGTCGTCGGGCTATCAGCGGTGTATCGCCGGATCATAAATTACTATTCCAATTAAAATTGTACTGTAATTAAATTTATATTATCTCTACGAATCTGTCAAGCGATACCTACATATTAAATTGTAGTCGGATTGGGGAGTTACGTTTTGTTGTAAAGTTTTTATACGTTATTCAAATTGGAAATCGATACGGCGATTGGCGATAGTTACGAGTATACTTAACAGTAAGAATTCACAATATCTCAATAATGCTGTTACTATGGATGTAATCTTAAATTAAACATTGAAACGGTAGCTCGTGAGACATGGAAACCAAATTGAAACTGTCAGAACGCGCACTTCGAAGTATTGTGCGTTCAACCATCAATTAAAACATTATAAAGGTATCTACACACCTGCGAATACTGTTGTCTATAAGGTTCTTTAAGGTGTATAGTCTTGAGCTGCATTTCGCCGGCCTGACAGAGTACCTACGCTCTTAAATATCTTTAAGTTGAGAATAAAATTAAATGTACTCGTATTATATGACAAAAAAACTTATACAAGACCTGATTTTTTCATAAATCTACATAGACAGTGCAACCTCCTCAAAAATGTAGTGATAACATTATTTATGAATCATTATTATTGTAAACTTGCGGAACATTTTCTTGAACTTTACAACGAGGAGGTCATTGCCTCATAATTTTTTATCTCGTTATTAATAAAAGTATGATCAGCCTTACGAGGCAAACACGGTAGCTAATATTGTCGTTTCCTCCGAAAGCTCTGTCAGCAACGGTATCAGCTTACGAGGATCGAAGTTCTCAGTTAGCTAAAGATTAAGTGGCTTTTTGTTTGTTTTCCCTGAAGCCTGAACGGGTATTTTTCACACGAATCGTGAGAGCCGCATCTATCTGCAGGCGTCGACCGATCTCGAATCGGTCACGAGTGCAGATATAAAGACGTTCACTCTCATACAGACATATATACACGTACAAGTATATACGTACGAGTATATACGTACAGACCGGCTTGGTAATTAGCACGTAACCCGATCCACTGATAATGCTAAGAGCTCGCTGGGAGAAGAAAAAATAAAAGAAATCACCGCCAGCTACAGTTAGACAAAGGTGTGTTAAGCACCAACTAACGAACCTACTCTCTGAATCTCAACGAGATAACTTAGCCGTCTCCTTAATACTAAGCTGTAAACTGATATTGAATGCGTGTGATTTTTTTTGACCGTTTTATTGTTTCACCACTGCACAAGGCGGTGGTGGAATGACCACGCTTTGGCTAAGCGTCATTACAGACACCATTGTGTTTTCGCCACATAAATGAACATTTCTGAGACAAATTCAATCCGACAACTGTACAGCTGATAGAGGCTTAACGTATTTGATACTCAACTACAGTATTCTGATCTCTCAAAGTATATCATTATTTCCTTCTTGTTCTGTGTAGTATCGATTAAAATGAGTAAAGTTTGGTGTATTTTTTTGTTTCGGCAACCACGGAGCGCTCCGTTACGCATCCGTCGCTCAATAAAAGGTCAGGTGTAATTGCTAACTGCAATAATTGCAGGCTTCGGCGCTATTACGCGGCGATTGAGGCGCTGGCCATAAGCAATCAATCACTTTCTTTACGGAAAACTGGCTGTTTTGGCATAGTCTAGGAGGTGGCGATGTAAAAAAAAACTTCAATTTTATAAAATGTGGTAAAAAACAAATCTATAGTAAACACCAAATATTAGTAGTTGTAAGAGTAGGAGTATTTAATATGTTATTAAAGATATGTATTTAATTTTTGCAAATGAATACAAAAAGAAGAAACAATACGTGCAAAGCAAAATAAATTTGATTAGAAAATACACAAGTTACTTTATGTAATGTGCTTAGAGAAGGAAAGTTTCGGAAGTCGATCCTAATTGGTGTCCAGTTAACGTTTAAAATTATGTTGAAAACTAACTGAAGTCTTTGACCACATAATAAACGGATTTGCTCAAAACTGATCGCCAATTTTTTTGGCCACGGCACGTCTGGTCTATACTGAACACATTTTATTAATTGACCTTTATTATCTGTAATGCGCGTGAAGAATTCAAGGCAGTGTGTCTTCACAGGCTTTGTTAACATTCAACAATCTGATAGCGGCGTCTGTTACATCATAATTAGCGTAATTTTAACATAATGAAGTTGTAAGTGAATATTCTGACATTACATAAAATTTCAAATTCCAATCACGATTAAATTCTTTACGACTATGATAATAAACTAAAATTATGATATTTGTGTCATTTTCTTGAAAGAAGATTTTATACTAAATATAAAATCCGAAGAGCTGCTAGCTTTTTATTCAAATGTACTGGCTTCCACAACCAGGAGAGTAGGCATAGTCTGTATGCATAGGGAGGGGTTGGAGACTGTCGAAGTCGGAACTGGAAAACCGAAAAACGAAATGGAATGTTTAACTCTTTTTTTGCATTGCCCGCACCTGCCACTCTTATAAAATGAACGCATGATTTGATCGCGTTCTATATTTAAATGTTGGATGTTCTTATTTTAATTTAATTAACTTAATCTCAAATGCAAAGTGTTGCTTCCGGCTCAAGACCAGCGAAAGTAAGAAATAAGTATAAATGAGATGTTGACAGGAGACAATTAAATAAATCATAACATTTTACTGTGTGGTCGTATGGCAGTTTCGTTCGCTCGCGCGTGCTTAATGAATAACTATGAATAAAGCACACGTCGTTATAGTACCTACATAATAAACGTGGCATAATCACAAGGTTGGTGTACCTAATTTGTGGCTCGAATGAATGCATTTATTGAATTGAAATTAGGATCAATTTAGTGGTGCGAGGTGGACTGCGTCTGGTATTCAAAACCGAAGACTTCAGACTTGGTTCGAGAACCGCACTCCTGAGCCCGGGGCCCGTGGTTCTTTTCCCACTGAGAATAAATGATTGTATGACAAGCAAATTATTTTTTTCTGTCTCGGTGTAATAAACATATCTATATAAGTATTATAATTATAGTAAAAATGTATGTTTATCAGTAGCCCGGTTATCATAACACTGACATTTAATTGTCTGATTTGGAGTCCGATATTGTGTTTGGAATTGACCCAATTATTGTTGTATTCATACTGACTGTTGAATATCGATTCATTTAACAGTAATAATTGAAACGCCGCCTGCGTGTAACAGTGCAACAATACAATTACCTACTCACGGTGTCCATATTGACGTAGGCATATGCATTTTATACCTGAAAGCGGGCTTACAAACCGATGGTACTTATGAGACGTCATAATACTTAACAACCCTCCATAGAATTCCGCATTAGTGCTTAGTGAACACCCTAATTAGAACATCATTTTATCATACATAGTGTGTATAATTAATTGGAAACACTTAACACACTGTTTGATAGTCTTGCATTTTCAGTGACCCATGCTGACGCATTGGACAGAATAAATAGGAGTCTGAAAGGAGTTTGGTGATCATATTGACCGATAATAAAGTCAGTAATCAAAGCCGTTTATCTTTAGATGTAGGTATTAGGTTTTTTTTCATATGTGTACCAGATCACTTCTTGGCCCAGCGAGGTATGTGACGAGTCTTCGAACAATTAAGTTCCGTTAGACGACCACAAAAGATTCCCAGTAACACGTTCGAAGATAAAAACAAGCTATTCAATAGAATCACGTTATAAATAATGCGCCAGTTCCATCTGATATAATTATTGTGACGCAAAATGATCACGATCATATGAATAATGTTCGACGTCTGTAACCGGTCACGCTGCGAGCTGTCCGCTGTGCCGCGAGGACACTTTAGCTGCTTTGAAGTAAAGTGGAATCAATACACTCAATGTTTCGATTTAAAAGCCATGGACGCCTCTCCATTTGTATAAAAACTGATCTTCGCAGCCCTCGAGAGTACCAACACATCAACGATGAGCCTGTACCTACACACGAAAATGTACAGCTCCTATGATCTGTTACTGCACCAACTGGATTGGATTTACCCACATCCTGCAGTACTGGTTCCAATGATTACTAACAAAATAACTGTATTATTAACACCCATTAAGTACTGATCCAATGCCCACTAACAGGTACACCCTTTTACAGGTTACTTGCCTGTGTGAATGGCTGGCCATGGTCACTTGTAGCTTCAACGCGTCTGCTATTTTCCTCACATAAAAAGGCAATTTCCAATAGAATGACAACATGTAAATAATACTTTATATTTTAAATAAAACATCTGCTGTAAAGTGTGGTGCGAGTAAATAAGGACAAGGCGGGAGAAGCAGTTGAAACAAAACGAGCCCGCATTGATATTAATACAATTCATTGAAATCCGCACCATAAAGGCGAAGTGACGATAAATTCTACAAACATCCATAAATAAAGCAACAGAAATCGAACCCCAAACCCAGTAGCCGCGAGCTGTCTCCTCAACCGCCGAGAGTACTTATCCGACGGACGAGAAAAAAGAAATAGAGATTTATTGTGTATCGATCTTGAAAAGAAATCGAATGACGCGATAGGGTTGTCACCCTTATTATTAGTAGGTATTACATACTAAGTATACGAGTAATGAAAATCACAGGCAAAACAAGTCTAGCGATAGTCAGCGCGTAATCAAACGGTGATATTATTTTGTCAGTAACAATTCAATACAGTTCACATATGTAGGGTAGTACTTAGTGGTGTCCTGAAGTAATATGTAAATATACGAGTACCTATAGTGCCCAATAATATTAGTAAAACATTATGTGGTTTATGATAGGCTTAGGGTAGTAAGCGGTGCAGTTGGGTAACTTCGTACTCAAAATCACATGAAGTTTAAAAATACCAGGAAACGTAATATTCAGTGAAAATAAAGTCAGGTTTTATTTTTTGACTGCTGAATTTTATAAAATTATGATTTTTTAATGCTAATGATTGTTTAAGCAAATAAAATTATTATGACTTAGATACAGGAGTGCCAGCCCTAAGTAGTAGTAATCTTGTTTCCATCTCGGTCTATCCCGGTCGCGCCATCTCTCTCTCCATTCAATAATCTCGATGTAGGTACAGGATAGCTTTTGATCTTATTTCGATTAAAGTATGATGAATGAAATATTCACAACGTGCGCCGATGAACTGACAGGGAAATTATTCTGTTGAGCGCTGTGGAACGTTTCGTCGGGCCGCGAGCCCGCGACCCCGCGACCCCGCGGCCCCGCGGCCCCGCGGCCCCGCGCCACCTTTTGTATTTATTCTACATCGATTCATTCAATAGCGTTCACATTGTATTCAATCGGTCACCATTGTGCACTGGTTTATAGAAACTGTACTGTCATTTCTATTAGTGTCGGTTTGTTTTCGTTTTCGATACTCCCCACGTGCTAGCGCGACATAGCCAAGCTGACCGGTGAGATCCTTCTAGATTTAGAGCCACCTAGGTACTATAATCGGTACTTACGAGTTAACATGAGCTTCTACCAGGGTATTGTATATGAGCTTGCAATACCTAATTGTATTTAATGAATGTCGATTTAAGATTTAACAATTATGATGTAATTAAAAGCGCAATCAAAATTAAATTCAAATCCAGCCGATTGCGAGTGTCAATTTGATTTATAAGGCTGGATCAAGTTTATCGCATTCAATAAACACTGCATAATAATGCACACCGCTACTGCTACTGTTTAGAATCAGCCTTTGCAGGTACTTAAGTCGTTTATAAATTATCATTTAGAGACACAAAATTCATTACTATCGACATTAAAGTGTGGTTTTAATCGACGTATTTGAAAGAAAAACCCTCGTTTATGAGGTTGTCATTGGAAGTAAATTAAACCAAACACGAGTGATGCCAGCAGTATGTTCTTACACACTTACTTAACTACTATGACCTTAGGACCTTATTCCTATACATAACTTTTTCTGATGTTCTTCTGATTTTCTGATTCTTCTAACTTTCTTTGATGATTTCCAAAAAAACCTTTCAGGTTCCTTACAGGTGCCTAGTATATTCACCGCCATGGCCTACATGGCCTACATAAAACAAAGAAGCGCAACCCTTAAGTTCACTGACCTTCGGTAATGTTGAAACATACGAAATAACAAAGTAATATATTAACAAGCTTCAACAAAGTTTATGGACTGCGTCAGTATTGTTAACGTTTTTAATCGAATGGCCGATGAAATCCGCGAGCCCGCGGCGTGCACTCGATATTAAACGAATAAAGCATGTAATTACACGGAACTTTGCTCGTATCTCAATAATTGCTACCGCGGACCGCGGACAAATGAGACCATCGAAGCCAACCGTTATCCTACTTATCGGGTAAAGGAGATACATGAATGTTCTTCAGTTTTAATGAAGTAGCGATCAGGACGCAAGTTTGACCTTACACGTGACCCGTCGTAGATTCATAAACAATTAAATCGGATAAAAAATCTCATTATGCCAAGATTACAAAGTTGCCTCAAGATTACAAGTTTATAAAGTTTAGTATAATCCAATTGATTGGCTTAAATTACAGCTATCGCTCAAAAGCCCTTGATAAACATTCCAAAGATGACCAATACCTACCATGTTGAGAAGGAGCACCTGTGACCATTAAGGAGAGAAAGAATTTTAAATAATGCTAACTGCAGTCATACATGCAAGTCCTAACCGGATTGATGTTACTAATAACTTGATCCTTGCCTTCTTACGAATGTATACTAACTAATACTCTCACTAGCTGACAGTATTTCAACTGCCGCTAAACATGTGCCTGCTGCAGTCGTGTTGTCAGACGGTGGCAGCCGCACCGGGCTGGTGGCTCGTGTCTTGGTATCGTCGCGTAGAATAAATGTCACACTTAATGACTTAGTACGCAGTTACAGGTTTATTTTCAAGTATATGGTGGTTTACGTGCATTTATAAGACTATAAGCCTGCTCCTTGAATGGACAAGCTTCATAAAATAGTAAATTAATTGCCAAAAATGTTTTTTTTTATTTTATTACGTTCTGATCTACTGTTAATGTAACACCAGGGACACTGTGTCGACTGTTCGGGACACATAGTTGTTGCTGTTTAAGGCCCTATTGATTTGTCACGCTGTCAATTCTGGAACATACGCAGACAAGTAAATAATGGTTTATTTTCATTTCTTAATAGTTCCAAATGTCCATAGCGAATCAAACCAGAATCTAACAATATATTTCGCTGATAAAAACAAATTATCAAAAAATAGAAACCATATTATGCAAATAGATAAAGATTTTAAAAAGTTTTATAGACCACGTACATAACTCTTCAACTTTGTGTTAATTAATGTCATTTGAATTTGTTGTTTATAAACGTTATACGAAAAAGGAAACAGATAATAAAATTAAGCGAATATTTATTGTGTACAAAACCTGAACCGAATCAAAGCAGGTGGTTTGTTCGACGAGTTATCAAAGATTCTAAGCAACACGTGAGTGTCCGGCGCGCGGCCATAAAAGTTAAAATTCACGCATCGGTAGGCGAGAACAATAGTTTTAAGGTTTGTGTAAAAAACATAACTGCGTTCGTTCGCTAACGACACTAAATGGCTCCAGTACCAACAATTATTGTGTGCCGCCCATCCACACTACACTGTTTTTTCCAGCTATCAGATGCTGTTGGCGCTATTGACCTCCACTGCACCAGAACGGATGAAAAAGTTACGGAATGTGTAACAGTCTAAACGTAAACAAACTGAAGTATTACCGGG
>DWQT01001649.1:0-16124 GCA_018244895.1 Myscelus amystis hages
ATGTATATTCACGTCTTCATAATTTTTATATATTTGTTGGTGAATATACGTGGGGAGTGTAAAAAGGTATTTTCATTCATCTCCGAAGACACACACAATCCCACATGTTCATAATAAAACACGTTATGTTAAAACCGAGGACAGAGAAGTAACGGACAGAAAATTTATTAAGTGAAAAAGTTCAATTTATGGATGCAGGTTGTTCCAAAAGAAAGAAAAATCAATACACCTGTGAAGGATAACAACCAACCTTGCAGATGTACTGTCTGGATTTCCAGATGTCTGAGAGCTGAAGTAGCCACCAACTACATCACCAAAACAATATTTTCTCCTCTTCTAAAAAAAAAAACAAAAAATGCGAATAAATAAGCCAGTAGTCATTTATTAATCGCGTATGAGAAATCGTATCTGAAACACGTCAGCAATATATTATGGCTAATCAAAGAAAATATCATCACAATTTGATATCCGGTAGCTCGATCAAAGTGAACAAACAAAAAGCTTTAATATTACCGTCATCAATAACATATATCTAATCCTTAGGCGGGCGCACAATAAATTACGGCTAAGTGAAACATAAACGATAATGTCAATCGAGTAAGCAGAGACCCTTTACAATTGTACAAACACTGACCTACTGCTTATTAGGGCCAACTTGCTGCTACCAATCCCACTAATGCTGATGTCAAATCAAAATTCAACTTTATTGTAATAGCCGATGATTGAAATTCAAATGAGGACGCCGACGGATTTGTTGATTTCGTTTTGTACGGAAGCGGTGCTCGATTTGCGACTGAAAGTATTATAGTATTAGATTCATTTCAAATTGAACTCGAGTCGTTATGTAACGTTTTGGATTCGAGTGAAAAAGGAACAACTTCATCCATCATCGGTAAGTGATGGATGAGGCCTGCCCAAATATTTGAATTATTTGATATTTGAGTAAGAGCGCCTGTAGACACTTGCCACTGGGGGAAATAAAATTACGTATTGATTTTGTTGCGTTGCCTTCAAGCGTTCCGGTTGGTAAATGGCTTGTCGCACTGAATGTTATTAGTCGTATGGAATTAGAATGAATGAGATTACTGTTATTTGTTTTTACTTACTAGTCATGTACGATTAGTTGCTTTTTGAAATTCCCTTTTATGTATTACTAACTGTTGCATTGACTGTGAGGAACATTATGTCATTTAATAGGTAGGTTAACCGCTATTGACTAACCTGTTGCTATTATAATTAAATGCTGACCTTTTTAATGTTCTTATAGTGATTTACCAAATCACAGGCGTTAAGTTGGTTTTGGTGAACTGCATAAATATCCCGGGATGTAATGGAAGTCTTCCATCTTGGAAAAGTGTTGGAGAACAATAATGTGTGTTATAAAATGCAATGTTTAAATCGGCCATAAACTATCCGCGAGCCTCTTAAATTTCATCAGCTCCTTACGAGATAAAACCGTGCCGTTAAAAGGACACCGCGAAGTAAAGCCGCGAGCAAAAACAACCAACCCGAACACAGCGCCATCAACACTTTTATTTGTCACACATTTCTGTTCAACGTGTGACTTAAGGCGCAGTTACGCGCCACGATAAGCATATTTTATTTTTATTGCCCCCAACCACTCGGTGGCAACGCTCTTAATGACTTTTGTGAGCGTACTTCGCCTTAAGTGCACCAATAAACGGTGCCAACATAAATATCATAATAAAATAAATTTCCTTCAGCTACATTATGTTTGACTGTTACGTAAATTTATGTATTACTTTTTATTTTCGTATAGACTATGACGTTTGGAATCCCTCAAGGCGATCAATAGTATCCATGTGTTACGATGTGGAGTACTGGCGATTTGGCAAGGAAAACTAATATGGTTCTACGACTTTACATAAATAAGAACACAGTAATCGAAAAGATAATTTCCTATATTGCTTCTACTTTCATAATAGATTTAAAAGTGCCTGAAATGTCTGTTTGAACATCGGCTACTACTATTTATATGAAGGCTAAACACGAATTATAACAGTTGAAGTGGTTATCTAGTGTTACTTCTTCATATTAATAGCTAATGCTATATGTAGCAGGATAGTTCAATAAAGCATTACCTAAATTACCTTTAACCTAATTTAATTCAATATTTACCCAGACACATACAAAATTATCAGACTCGAGGGGTTTCAGCTAATTTCTCAGGGCAGCCCGGCAGATATGATATGATTTTGTATAAAATTGATCCTACGTGAAGACAGATCTAGACATTCTTATTTCAATTTATAAATTAAGCAGTACGTGATTAGCTTTGTGAATTGTATTAGACAATGTAAACATAAAAAAATCAAGCTTCCTAATTCGAAATTCAAACAAAAAATTTCTAAATAGAAATCTGTGCCGATACAAAAGCGACCACCAACAAAATATCTCATATCTGCAACAATAGGGGTTATTAAACTACTCGATTTATTATAGAGTGGATACACAATTGTCATTGCTACGACCCGTATCAAATTTGCCACAATCGGCACCGTATCGGCGACCGTGAAATGTGTGTTTGTCATTACGGTCTTCACGGCTTTTACCCTATTTATTTCCCTTCTGCACGAGCATTGTCGATTGGCTATGCCCATCTATCCAATCTACACCGCCACAGCTAAATGTAACACCGTACGGGACGACAACGCGAAACCAGTTCCACAAGTCGGCGTTGAGGAATAAAATTACTCTGTGACAATAGGGTAAGTGTCCCAGTAATGGGTATTGTTAACGCGTCGATATAGCTAGCATTGTCATTCCCCCAGCTGTCGTCTGTCACGGGCAACTGACAGTTCGGCCGGTTTTTTTGACGCGTCCCTTTTGTGATCGCTCAGTGTGGCGTATAACAAAATGAGCTGATATCGATCGCTCAATATTGCGCCGTGAAGAGGGTTTCTGGTATGAATTGAGCTCATAAATAAATAAGCGGTGTCGTGGCGTGTTTGGTTTTTTTACACTGCGGTGATGTACGCGTTTCCTTTGTTGCGATTCTGGGGGATTCGACGCGGTAGTTCGCGGAGATTTACGACTTTAAATAAATATCGTGATCGTGTTATATCTCGAGCTGTGAATGATGAGAGTGTAAATATTTTTTTTTTCGTAACTTGAACGTTTCGATGAGAAAATATGGGCCTATTAATTTAGATATTGGGACAGATGGTCATTTGTTTAGTGTCATGCACGTTTATTTAGGAATTAACAAAACACGGATGTGTTATATTTTACAAAATAATTTATATCCGTACTAATATTAGAGAGAGACAGAATGTTATTTGATTGTAGGTCGTAAATTATGAAACTATTCAACCGATTGTACAAAAATCTTACACTAATAGACATACTAGTACGTTGGCTTACTAGTACGTAGTACGTAGTACTTGGCATCATTATTTATTTATTAATACTTCTAAAGAAAACATTGGGGTATTATTTTTGACAACTTTTATTTAATAATGTTCGATTGAAAAGTGCAATACGGAGGACAGACTTTCTAACTTAGTTATTAGAATGCAGCTATAAGGCGTCCTAACTTATTTATTAGCTGCAGCGAGGAGGCGTTCTAATTTAGTTATTAGCAGCAGCCTAAAGGCGTTCTAACTTAGTTATTAGCTGCAACTTAGAGGCGTTCTAGCTCAGTTATTAGCTGTCACTAGAAGACGTTCTAACTTTGTAATTATTTGCAGCAAGAATACGGTGCAAAATACAGCATAATATTTACCACAAAAATATCATTTCATAGTACACAATATCTCACCTATGACTTCGTCCTAAATCTTTCCCATTTCCCAGGCTCATAAAGAGAGCTGTTAGTTTAAATTATGGCGCTATATGAGTCGCAGGACTAATGCAGTTGCTTGTAAATCATCATTTCTCATCCACCAGCTTTTATAACTTGCATGCAAAAAGTAATTTTCCCATTTCGTACATGAGTACATTGCATGCAGAATGTTGTATTAAATATTATATACCGCTTTATAGACTCATAAATTATTTTTTATATATTTAATTGTTCCGCTGACTGGCTTGTTGGTGCAGTGGTTGGTGAACCTGACTGTTGTATGTCGGTCGTCGTGGGTTCGATTCCCACTCCAGCCACATATTTGGGGGATGAGTACCTACCTATATTATGTACTTTTTTGTGAATAGGTGTAAAATTAAGCTCTATAAGCAACTTTTTCAGTTAACAGGGTGGCGTTTCTGCCTAGATTAGAATGAGATGGCTGTTCCAAGTTATTAATAAATTTATGAAAAAGAAAATCGTTCAGTTTACATTTATTTCTCTTATGGCTTGAGATATGAAATGAAAGCGTTGTACCATTTTGGCGTATAAAATGTCTTTTACAGACAAATTTTATTATCTCATTTACATATTAATATGTTCACATTGCGTTTATCAATGATTATCAGTAAACTTCTACATCAGCAGCACAATATAAGTTTATACGTTTTAATGAATAAAACCATTTCAATTTGAATTAGACCATGTAGCGTATTGCAGCTTAGTACGTATGCCGCGACCCTAAAAGCCTCCCCTCCGGGCAGCGTCGTAAAGCGCGCTATTATTTTGAATTATCGCACCGCGCGACTCGTAAGAGTAATGAAATAGCCTGTATATCACAATTTCATTTGTCCTTCGCAAATGGCGCTGAATTAGCTCGTGAATTTTTATGAAAAAATATATTTGTTTCGAACAATTTAACTGTGACAACTTGGAATATACAGAAACGGATGTTCAGCTACACATTTTTGTTCTAGAAATAATGTTAAGTTATTCTGTTAAATTATTAGTTAGCTTATTCTATTTATTTTATTAATTAATAAATGAAGTTTCACCTGCATCTATAATGTAAATCATAAAGTATGTACAGATAAATGAATGCACACAAAGCGCAATAGTAAAATTAAGAAAAGCATGAGCATAATTGTTGTTTTATCTTCTTAATTTTAAATATCATTTATTTCTTAATTATAAGCAGTCCTATTCGCGGTAGCCACATTCATTTGAAGAATTTTAACTGTAGCTTAGTCCTGATTATTATTATCTTCATATCTACATATTACCATGTGGTATGAGTCCTAATAAACCAATGCATGGCTACGACAAAAACTATCAACTTTAAATCGACCATTTATCATTTGACGTAAAGCAGAAGTAACATCCAAGTAATGATTCGGCGATTTCGTTTCGAAACGACTTCCAAACAATAACTCGAAACCGATTCGAGGCGATTTATAGACACACGCGTTTCTGAGGGCCTTACGCTGCGTGAAATACACACGCTTAGACTGTGCGGCCGTGTCGTGCGATATTGCACTATGCTGCGACGGAATAGGGCGGGTGTGAAACACAAAACGCAGTTGGTGAACCCGCAACATGATGAACGACTGAGAGGATCGTCTATTATGCTCTAATGTCCCAATATATTATCTGTCTTAAAAGGCCAAGAGCCGCATGATAAATTGGCACGCCATTGGCATTTCTTTGTACTGAACACTGAATGGCACAAAAACGGCAGGTGACATTTTTTTTGCTGTCAATTTATAATTTCATTGTGCGCGCTGAGGTGTGTAACATTCAATTTTGATTAGCGATTTCGTGGCGTGCGATTTTTTGTCGTGTAATCGCGGGATCGTATGTGATTTTTTCTACCGTGTTAATCGAGCATTTTGTATACATTTCGCTTATAAAGGTGTGTAATGGGTATTGGGAATTGACGATAGAAAATCGGTGTTGTGAAAAGATTGATAGTTTTGCGTTAATTTAATGCGCCTTTAGAAAGAGGGGATTACTAATAATTCCACGTTAAAGCAATTCCACGTTTACGATCTTCTGAATACTTCCCTTTGACTGAAAATATAATCTTTAATTTTTTGTGTTATAAGGAATAAATTTATTTTTGCAAAGCTGCTTTGTAACTAGTCACCAGGCAAATACAGGGCGGTATATAACTTTACATACTATACATGAGTTAAATGTATAAAAATTTTCACTGTAGGTACATGCTTTTTGAAATGATACTTATCTGTACTATCCGACAAGGTAACCTGTATTGAACTAAAACATTTCTTGAACTAAACTGTAATACAAAAACAAATACCTTAGTTTTTCAATCTTCAAAAACCATGACAATTCCGTCCTCTAATTAACAATCGAATTTTATAAATAATTAAACACGATTTTGTTTTGTTATACTAAAAGCATTCACATTTTGCTACTTTCCTACAAGGCCGGCGTATTAAAGCCTCCACGCGGGATTGCCTGTCTCAATCCGATAACAGTACCAAGGTCGTGTTGTCTGATGCAAAAGGGTTTTGCTATATAACTTTTGTTAGGTGTCACAGTCGTGTATGGAAGTTAAAAGCAACAAAGTTTCAATTCTCTTAGGTTTTAATACTTCTCATCATGTCAGGAATGTTTACGTTTCAAATTGTCACTCAATCAATCTTCTGACAGATATTCTTATGACTATAGTGCGGTAAAGCTCTCCCTTCTACGTTGTAAAGTGCTTAATCGAAGAATTTTATTTTCAATTATGTACGTGCCTGTGATATAAGCATAATATATTTTTATTATATGCAAGCGCATGTGTTCTTAATGGGAGGGTGGGTGGTACATCCTACCTACTAATATTGAAGTAGAATGCTCGCAATTATTAGCATAAACAATCAAAATGAACCAACATATAAAACGTATTAAACTTGCTTCTTATTTATTTACATTTTATAACAATAGCATAAGTTTTTGATTTACAGTACTTTATCTAGCAGAAACAACACAAAAGTTAACTTCGTGGAAACAAATGCATTCCCATTGGTAGCAGACAACACTTTCAACTGATTCGGGAGATTACAAATAAAACAAGTTGAAACATCACGGCAGCTTCCTGAAGCCATATTTCTACAGCGCTACGGCTCGTAGGCCGTAGCCCGTAGCGGTTGAAATATGGCCCATGTATTATTCAAAGAAATTGCCACATATTTCATCCGAGGGAAATAACTCAGAGATATGCGCTCCGCGGTACACAGCGCGCCGACCTGGGGAATAAAAGTGATATATCGCGTCGAATTGCGAGCGAAATTGATATTCTTTAATCCGTTTGTATAGCCTTTAACGTGTTATTGCAACGTGTTCCAAAACGCTTATAAATGATTCTAAGGTTTTCCGATTAATTGTGGTAACAAACCTAGAATATTTTAACTGCGTTTTAATCACTGATGCTAAAATATACGTACCGAATGATACTTTATTCTACTCAACACATAGTATATTAAATAAAATATTTTATATACAGTCATTTAACTGTCTATGTATAAATTAGTTAAGTTAAACAATTATATCAACACGGAAGCAACGTGGCGGTTAATAGATACGCCAGGCTTTACATGCATACTCGTAGCAATGGGTAAGGATAAGATAGAAGGTAAGGATTTTGAACACAAAAAGTAATACAATAATAAAATAGTATCACAGAAATAAGTGCTTTTTAAATATATTAACAGACTTATATAACAATGAGAATATTTCACGAATCTGATATAGGTACGTCCCGTTTTAAAACGCCCTCTAAATGGACCGCGGTGTACCGAACTTGAAGATTGCAGGCTACCTTATCTACGGTAAAGTGATTCCGGGCGCCGGCAACGCGAAATTTATTGCGGGCGTCATTTCGTATGACGCTTCCCACTAAAAACTTGTCATTGAAAAGTCTTATAGTTTCTAAATTTAAATACTGTACATCTCAATATTTTTATCTCATTTCTTTACACACAGCAACATACCTCTATAAATGTGATATCTACACAGGTATTTAAAAAAAATTGTGCTTTTATAGGTTATGAACATTTAACGTTTTCACAATTAGTCAATGTTGTTTTTCTCCACATTTTCATTCAACAGCCAAACAACTAGAGTACCCTCGAAATGCAGTCAGTTCACGAGGACTTAAAAAATTATGCTGTCATCTTGTTAAATAGAGCGAGCTACCCTCGCCCGGTTGCCTCACTGTGAGCGTTTTGCGCGAAGAACGATATTCTCGCTACAAGAAAACGCAATCAAACCAATAACTAATTGTATTAGCCAATCCACACTGGAGCATCTGATTCTGTAAAGAGACCCGTACCTTATACATAAAAAGGTAGCAATAATATTAATTAACTACTGTTCGCATCCTGGTCAAAACTCGACCATCATTAAATATTATTATTGATTATATCAATGTTAGTATTTTCATTGACAATCCTAAAGTTTGTCATGGCTCGAAAGAAAACATAGTCAGTCGCTTGTCTGGGTACCTCCTGCACTGTTTTGTCTTTGCTTTTTTATCATCAATTTACCACAATTTACCAGTTTCCCAAAGATAAGGATCAGATGACAGTGTACGTAACATTTCAATTTACTTTGTATGAGCTGCCCTCGTGGTTTAGTGGTTAAACACCCTAATTGCTAAACCGGTAGCTTCGATTCCCACTCATAACAAACATTTGTGTGATGGGCACATTTATTTCTTCTGCGCAGGGGTGTAATAAAAACAAATATTTACGTATTATCTGTCGCAGACATTTTTATCATTTGTCCAGTCCATAACACAAGTATTTAATTGCACTCAGTCGTATAATGAATTGTCTAAATTCTTATTATTATTATTATTGATATAACTCGTTAGTGGTGAGGCAAGTTCTTTATGAGGGCAAAAAAATACTTTCCACGACGCATAATATTTTAAACCATCCCCTTGCTTTATACAGAATAGCTGTCAGCACTCGGTACTATTTTTCCAACGGGGGTTGGTTTAAGTGACAAGTGAAGAGGGTGCTTTTCATATTAATACGCTAAATAATAACAGGATGATTAATAGCTATGATGTATATCGCTAATTAATATTACGAGCAAACAGGAAACATATTTGTAGAGGTAATGCACTTAAACGGTGCATAAATATGTAATAACTACTTAAAAATTGTGAAATTTGTTAATTGTTTTTATGCTATTTTCTAACCATCCAGAAGTTAAAATTTAGATACTTGCTAAACTACAGCATTTTCTACGTGAAGACAATTTCTTGTCAAATGTGCTGCTAGACTGCTTTCCCTTTACGGTCACGTAAGCTCACAGTCACAGGCAAGGCAGAAATGGTATTCGAACTTTAAGATATCAGAATAATAGGTAGCAGTCGCAGGTTATTGTTACATGGATAACTTCAATCAACCTTTAACAGAAATCATCAGCACTATGCTTCCAAAAACTATTGGAAAAAGAAATAAAAGAATTCCAAAAAGAAGCCAAGGTTAAAGAAAAGTAAAAGCAACTTAAACTTTTCTTATAGGCCTAAGCAATGACTAAAGATATTCACCGGGTACAATCTTGTCGAACTTCTGTCACTTCTTCACCTGGTCTTCTTCTTACATCATAGCGAGGTTCCGAAGTCCACTTCTCGAGCTCATGGGGAATATTAACCTGAACGTTTGCAAGGTCATCGCCGTTTCTATGGCTTTGTTCATTCTTCACCATCTTCATTATTGTTGCCACGCTCCACTATTTTTATATCGATTTATAAATACATATTTATCACTACTCGCAATTTAGCAGTCAGGTTCACTAACAATATACCCAAGGCCCGTTAAAGGTGAATATTTCAAAAAGGCAAATGTCCATACGCTTCAAGCCATCTCTTGATCCGCGAGCACGTAATAAATTCCTGAGCAGTTCCTTACACTTGGAAGACAAAATAATTTATGTACCTAGTTTACTGGGTGCTTTGGCGAACAAATGGCGCTGCCTGGGTGAGTGACATCTTTGTTACACTGCGCTCAGTCTTCCAACTGATGGCTTTGAAGTTTGCGAACGTTGTACGCTTCTAGTTCAGTTTTGAAATATGATAATATCCACATTGCTTCTTTGTATGTAACTTAAAACAGTTTAACATATGTAGGTACATTTTTGCAGACATAAAAGGGTACGGGTAAAAAGTTCTCTTTTTAGATTTGAACACACTTAACCCACAAGAGGTCAGGCTGGTAGGCCTCGGTAGACCTTGGTATAACGAGAAGATCAGACAAGAACAGTAAAACGTTAAAAAGGGTTGAAGAAAAAATTTGTATTGTAAGGTGTCTTTATTTGTGTTGACCTACAAAACTATTCCCAGATAGATCGCCGAGCGCTGCCCGAGTCCGGGCTCATTAGCTCCAGACGCTATCGCTACAAATGTTCGCCTAATGGTCGGGCGACCTCACTCACCTTTCCTCCTTGCTTTCGAAAACGGAATTAAAATGAACTGACAACGAAAAACCTTGCTTTACTTTATAAATTGAACGGCGTATTGTCTGGCCACTTTATTTTGTGGTTAGTCATTGACTATTTAAGCAAAGACTGTGTATTCAATTCCCGAATTATGATATGGTATGTATATCAAATATTTGCCCAATTGGGTATCAGATAGCCGTTAAATTGTGGCAATCATTATCATTAATATCATATTGAACCTAGATTAGTTTATTCAGTGGCATTTTGATAAAATCGGAGATGTCCCAAGAAGCACCGTTGAGACTACCTTTAATAGATGGGCATGATGACAGTGATGGAGGTAGAAGAGGTAAAAGGTGTAAGGACTGTAGTCAATAGAACCTTAGTATCTATGTAAGTTTATAAGAAACTAGCAATATATTGGTAGTTTCATCTGTCTGTTAAATTTTTGTCAATTTCCTATCAGAATACAAAATCTAATCTCTCTATCAGGAATGGAATTTCATATCCGTCTGTTAGTTTCAAAGGCTACCCTATACAGACAAAGTGTATAAATATATGACAGTACTTATAAATAAATTGCAAGTGTCAATAAATTCGAAGTGTATCTCGCAAGTTCCAGAGCAATGTAATATTCAATTCCTCTTTGTATCTCTGCGTTCAAAATAGAGGTCGTAAAAGATCATTGCTAATTCTTATCTAGAAAAAGCATGTTAAAGTGTAACAAAAGCTCGCACACTCGTGCTAAAAGCGTTGTAGCGAGACGGTATCAGCGCGAGAACAAATGCCCGCCGTAATGCAACCCGGCTTTAAACTACACATGTTCTGGTTTGACTTCGCTGTTTTTGCTGAAGTGCCTTATCTTTAAAAGCGAATTTTTTAACCAAACATAAGGCAACAAGTGAACAAATGCGTATGTTAAAAAGTTGATTAAAAGTTAATTTTAGAAAAACGTATGTTATAAAATATTTCTACGGACAATCTACATATTATTTCATTATAAGTATAGTGACGAAACTGCTTTTTAAAATTTTTGGACTTTTGAATTAGAAAAATCATTCAAGCAATCTTATCATCACTAAATTATTTGGTTTTAAATCCGTCATCGTGTTTTTTAATATACCTACACTATGATTACTTCTTTCAGTCCACTATTCAGAGACTGGATTCACAGCGTGGCCCGCCACATCAACCTTCACAATGTTACGTGTTTCTCACAATCTATCGGTATGTTAGTCTGCAAACATCGCGAGGAAATCTATACATGAATATGTGCTGTCTACCAATCCGCACTAGGCTAGCGTAGACTGCGGCCTAAATTCTTTTCACTATTTGTGACGACCTGCCCAGCAGGAGAACAGTAAAAAGAGGTTACAAAACAAAAGAGCCATATGTTTTCAATCGTTTCGAGATGCTGATACTATTGATCCTTTTACGGCAGTAAACTCCTCGACGCAACGGAACCTTCTAGATTTATCGTTATTACTCCACATTTCCTCCGGGTAACGTTTTAATTACACAGATCGACGATAAAGCATCCCGGGGCGCACTTTTCTTCATTAGAAGACACAGTGCATCTGGCAAGAGATTTATGCTGTAATGGCCTTTCGATAGACCAATATGTTGTAAAGCTTATAAATGTGCCTTTCATACCAATCTCTTGCCTTGGTTTGGTATGTCGGCTTAAGAGACTGGACAATCCTTAAAAACTATGAAAACAAAAAACTTTTTTGTAATATACTATTTATTCGTTAAGACTCTAGGTGTCTTCTTTTTGGGTTTCGAAAATATCAGGAAGACGGTGTCGAAAAAGATAATTTATTTATCAAACATCTTTACATGCGTAGCTCATCTTTTAATAATAACGGGAAAATTTCCACACCCGGTTAATTTATTCCAACTTAGACAATTAAATGCCTATGTAACCAGACAGGTGACAAAAGCATCGACGCTTCTTGATGGCGAGATAAGAGCCAAACGCCCGGCTATTATGTGTTTAATAAAAAATCTGTTCTTCCACCATTACACACAAATTATTGAGGAAAATGAAATTCATTGCCTTATACTAATAATAGCTAACATCAGCAACATATCGATACTTTGTAATACGCGATATGGAACACATAAATCACCACCGTCTCATAAGGGCGAGCTCCTCCCAGGAACTGACACTACAAAAAAGAAAGCGCCATTCGGAAAATATTCCCTATTCCCGGCTATATAGAACGAGTCTTTGCAAATCCACACTGGATAAAACCTTTGATGGCTATCGGATAGGAAACTGAGAAAGCGTTCGACACATCGCACATTCACTTATTGTACGCCACTAAATATATTTCCTGATATTCGATTTTCAACCTTACCGCTTTTGATTTATTGCAACCGCACAAACAGATAGGCACTATTTGTTTCCCCTCGAGCTCTTTAGTGAACGCATCATCGTTTACTGCTATTAACATATTCATTTCCATTTCAATGAACATCCTTTTTGCTATTGACTGCACACGTTCGGTTCTGAATGGAATAGCCAAGCGCGAGCACAATAAGTCCCATATTGGCTTGCTCGGTGTTTGAACTTACGTCGGATCGGCTGACTCGGGGTCGTCCGCAGGCCATTTGTCACGGAGGCCATTTGTACTTGTCGAATCACGGCCATTAGACGAGAGTGTGTGACCGCGTGGGGTAGCCGCCCGTCCCAACTAAGCTACCACACGGTTTACTCGAACCATAGTGTAGGGAAGTTCTCAGCAAACACCAGTATGTAAGGTACGATGATTCAGGTGGACGGTAAGCAAAAAATTATACTGTGGGATCGGCTTTCGCAATGTCTCACAATTTGGATGCGGTTGAAAGGAACACCGCTCTTGTCAATATCGAGTTGTATGAGAGCTGTCCTGTCGATTTATCTTACTTTGCGGCTATTGTTACAGGCGACGGAGGTTGCAGCTGATTTATAAGCGCCGTGGTTAATTACGAACGACGACGTGTCGTTAATTTCCCTTTGACTCAACAGATATCCTTCGATCCGAGAATAAATTATAGTATGAGTCACTTTTAAGAACACTTAAAACGAAACTTGAATATTAAAGCGCGCCAATAAATACATTCGCATAAAACTAAAGTTTATCTCCGTTCCCTTTGAAGTACGGCCCGAGAAAACAAACAGAGCAATAAAGAAGGCCTTTATCGGAACCACGAGTCGACACGCGAGCTAATTTACAACACAGCCGTGGGTTTTATCTTCATTAACCCATCGATTCACAATTAAGACGCGGAATAAATCTCCGGTAATGCGCTCCCCGTCCGCGCCGGTAGATTCAACTTCAAACAGATGTTATGTATAAATAAAGCTGCACGGAGGCAACCACTCGATATATTCCTGTCCGCGGCAAACTTTACAGATCTATCAGCGCTCGCTAGTTGTCGACAACTGAATAGAACGCGCACGGGAATTTCGACCTTAAAATCGCGAGCGTTACAGCCGGTGAGGTATTACGTGCAACAAATACAGAGCGCTATAAATCGCAACGGCGCGTTGAAGCTTCTACAAGTATTAATGGCGATAATAGAGCGAAAGGCATTCGGAGTTCGGACGTTATTGCCGACGGCGGGCCGCAAACCTCATCTTATTTCCAGCGTAACGAGTCGATGCTCACATTCGATTATCTGACCGCGGTATCCGAGGCATTACACTTGATGTATCGACGGCGACTGCGCGGGATTGTCGGCCATCGCTTGATTTAGTGCGCCCATTTCTCCTTGGCACTCCATACGGATAGATCCCCATCTGTCGCGAGTGTGACGAATCGCAGCAATCGAAAGCGTAGAGGGTCTTCTAATGAATTGTCCCAAATAATTGGGATAGTATTTTATATCGACATCATTTGTTCCGTGATCGGTGCATTTGTTACGTGGCATTGATTTGTGCGATGTCTTAACCTCGGCGTTGGAACATTTGTCTTCTTAATAAGATTAACGGCGGTCTTAAATCGCTGTTCTTGATCACCTGCGAGGTTTGATACTAGCTGCGCCTTATCGGAGCCTTTAATATGGACACCGATGTTGGAATGTTTTGGTGTACCTACGTTCGTTGAAATGTTTATCTGTTCAGTTATTGGCAAAACTCTCCGCTAGCAGCAAAACGTTTCACTCTCTGTAGTGCATTTTTTTGTATTTAACAAAGTAGTGTAATATATTAAGATTTGCGATTTCTAAGAACTTCGTGATACTTTAAATACCTACATTAAACATTTTTAAAGCATTTTAAATGACTAATACAAACCATAAAGTTATGTAATCGCGGCGACATGACATTCCAAACACTTTACGACTGAAGGAACGGTCTTGAAGCGACATAATTTTATCAAAGCAACACCTCCATTCATAAATTAGCACGATCAACAACTTCAACGTTTAGTCGCGTCCGCTTGGTAGATTAAATGCGGCGATAATCTCAAGTTATTCTCGAGCTTACGACACTAAAAAGCAGAAATACGAGGCGAGTTTACAATCCCATAACATTTGTTGTAATCTTTGAATCTGTCTCGGGCAGACATAATGGCTAGAGCCGTGGAGGTCTTTTTACGTTTCGTATCGTAGATATAAGTGACTTTTCATATTACTATAACATTCGCGATAAATTTCAATTAGTCATATTGTTTTTCACTATTCAAAACATGGTTCAAGGCGAGAAAACCTTCAAGGGTAAACTTGAACAATGTATAGATATATCCTAACAATATATTTTAGTAAATTATGACGTTATTTAAGGAGCCTCAAGAAATTTATTCTGAAGTAATCTTTCAACGGTCAAAGTGCCAGTTTATACTCATAGCTACAGCCATAGTAAAAAGGATTAGTGGATCGCGTGCCGCTCACACGTTTGCGGTGGGAAGCCCCGTCAAGTAAGATGGCTGATCGATTGTCGTGAGCTGAGAGACTGTTTCCATCCGAGATAGCGAATTCCTCATCTAGGTTTCCGATAACGATGCTGATTTAGTGCCCGAGCAGATTTGTTAATCGTTTATCAATTACGCTTTTATTTAGGTCATTCCTCGCGACCACGCAGACAACTAAAGTGTACATATTTAATATTATCGTATGAGACAATAACTATTTTGCTTGTGTTATTAGTATTTTGTCCCCAATTCAGTATTTGGTAATAGCTTCTTAGATTTTATTTATACTATGTATTACTCCAGATTGTGTAGTTTAACAAATTATATATTTTACTATACGTTCTTTACCTAAGGTTTTTTATCCATGGTAACAAATAGTTCGATGTTTTAGACAATATATAAATTATTATACAAATGCATTTGCTGGTTTAATTATGTTTATTTTCCCTGGAGGTTGGAGCCAATTATACATAAAAGCTTTTGGCTTTAACTTATTTTATAGCAACTTTCTTTAATATCAATAGACACTAATCTACTTAACGTTATGATATTCGTATTCTTCTTTCTATTTCCACGTTTGCTGTTACAAAAACAGTAAACAATTTTGTGAAAAAACAAATCGGACTGAATTCTAAAATGGGTTTCTATTACCTGCTTGGTATATACTGATTTTGTCTATTCAAATGATCCTATACATTATATAATCAGACGATGGAATCAGATCACAAATCTCATTGTTTGCAGCTCGCTACGAGGGCCGTCGATAACGCTGACTGACGGTTCGTGATGGACGCGCATAGAGCTTGCGTGCTGGCAGCGTCCAAGTGTATCACCGCAATTGAGTTACATACAAAACCATGGGAGGCAGTGGTTTAAGATGTTACTACTTAAAAACCTGCACCAAGACGAATGATTGAACGGGCATAATCAAAATGAATTTCTCAATCTCAAATATTACC
>DWQT01001650.1:0-16122 GCA_018244895.1 Myscelus amystis hages
AAATTCCGTATAAGTGTAAAAAGTACAGACATTAATGTCTGACACTTATGTCACAATTTCCGTCGTAGTCTGAACGTGCCATTAAAGACAGATCTTTGAATAGTAACTGCGATTAAATATCGCGGAAGTCATCCATCGTACTATTGATTTAATGTAATAGTAGAATGCTTACAGTCTTATTAACAGTATTTCAAACAAATGTCTCTAATAACTTACAATAGCATATTGGCCATGTTTTCCCGCTTAGAAACGATTGTAGAGTCGTTCCTATTTGTATTTAGAGGACCTCAACATTCAAGTTGAAATGTAACCACATCTCGCAGAAGAGTGTGTATATTGGAGCGACAAAATGAAATCCGCAGGCGGTGGTTCTAGCTCGAGTGTTCCACGCTCTCTACAAACATGAAGGAATTGGCGAAAGGGATAACCACGATTAAGCGATCATTCCCATCACGTTGATGGGTCTGTTGTGAGAGTTAATAAGCAATACTGTTTACCATATATTTTAAATAAACATATCCATTCCATCAGGACAATTTGATAGCGAGTTTCAACAGCTTACATTGTAATTTAGAATATCCAAATGTTAGTCAACCCGACTATCACATAATAAATGAAGATAAGGGCTACTTTTTACCCCCACTGTTGCAGTAATTATAAGAGTCGATAAGACAAAGTGTTATGTATATTATACATTTAATTTATCACGTCGGCTACTCAGAATAATAGAACAAATTAGCCCATATATCTAGCTAATTGCAAACCCGACACAATAATGCTTGTGGTGGGCGTAGTCATGCTCCAATGCCATCAATTAGTGAACGCAGTGCTCTATAGTTTGATTAATATAATGGTACTAACTGACCCGAGCAAATTTTCACACAATGTGAATTTTTTGTATTGTTATGAATTCATCAAAAAATTTACCTTCATTTTACCTTCTTACTCCTAGCCTCCATTTTATCCGTTTGTATAGTGATAATTACATACCAACTATCTGTGATCGAGGCTGAATTGTTACAACTACCTCAATCGAGACACGTGGATTGGCGCGTATATAACGGTAAATTTACATATCAAGACAGTAACGTTCATTGTATAAAATTACATTAAGTTAAGGTAGATATTGACTGCATAATGAACTAGAGCTGTGAAAAAGTGGAATACTCGGCGGAAATTTCACGCGACAAATTTCTAAAGGAGCGTTTGAGGTTTTCGACATCAGTCCCTAATGTAAATGAAGAGGCGTGAATAAAATAAATGTCACTTGGTGTTGGACACATTAACATGCTTTCGAGTCTCATTTGGCGTGTAACAGCACAATTGTGTTTAAGCGACTCCTTTATTGAGCGTAGAATCTTTGGTAGTAAATACTATAGCTTGCAAGATACCTAGTACTTACCTATATTCGTGGATGATTCAATGAGTCTTCCTGTCAATTATTATATATCAGTACTAGAATGTAATTTTTTACTAAAACATATAAAAGTATGAAATACACGGTACACATAAATTTATTTATTACGTTTATTTAAAGACTTAACGAGGATTATCATATAAAACAGGAATGATGGTTTCAATTTGTACTTTTTACTTAGAAATGAAAAAAATGAGCAATTAATCTTAAAGCGATGACAAATTTTGGACATTGTAAAAACACTTTGTTTCGCTTGGCACAAAAATAAATGTCGGCAGTGAGAAATATATGACGGCAGTGAGAAATATATGCTACGCTTAATGTTGGTTTAGGTTAAACGTAATTAAGTGTTCAAACAACTTCAAGTTCTGGAGATTTGATCTGTAAGTTGTTTGCCGAAAGAAAATACATTAGTGATTGTGCTCACTAAAACCTCTATATTAACTATTTTTATAATAACCATAAACCAATAAGGTACTAAAACCTACGATTAATTAATTAATGAATCATTTCAGTAAAGAAAGAAGCAATGATTATTTATAAATATTTGGATGAGTACTTATAATATAGTACTGTATTCTATACTACCGTACTGTATAGCTGTATTTATAAAGTTACTCTTAGTCGTCTGCCCACAAAATAGACAGTGATCGCGTGTCGTAAGAAATAAAATACGAGGGAACGCCTGAAATGGGTGTAAATGGTGTAAATAAAATAAATAGTCCTCATTTAACACCGTGGCCGGTATAAAAGGTAGCTTTGTCGGACGAGCCTATAAGGAACTCTGTTTTATTTAACGGGAAAACTAACCTAGCACAAATTATATTTATACTTCTTCAAGCTACGAGTACATGCCCTAAGGATACGAAACTTGGGCTAATTAGAAATAAGTAAATAAAATTTCTCAATCTTTTATCTTTTATATAAGTACATTATCTTAAGCTTTTCTTCTGGTCGCGGAACTTAAATATATCAAGATTCACAAATATCAGTGCCCTTACATTGGAAGGTAATGCCAGATATTATGTCGGATACACAAACTGTTAGATCAGAGACATTAATTTGTCTAGATCAGACACAAATATCTTCGGGCTGCAGATACCATCAATGTTGCTGAGTCTTATTTGCTTACATATTGCTCTTACACTAGGTATGACTAAAACAGTTTGATGATAGATAAATCATGTTTTCGTTAATGTTTCAAAGGCAAACAGTAAATCTAATAAAACATATCTTGTACGCGTTGCGATTCGTAGAATGTTTTCTTATTTCATTTCAATTAGGTAGCTGGTGTTCTAATGGCCGAAAATGCTTGGAACAAATTAAAAACTTTTCATGCAATCACGAAGTTTCTTCAGTGGTAATTCGTGTTATTGCAAACAATTGTGTGGATCGAACTACAAGAATTCCAATTTGGAACAGCTTAACGAAAAGGTACGAAGAACGTAGCTATTTTTCTTTTGTGAATGAAACTTATTTCTGTATTGTAAGGATGTAGAACTCGTATATAATATTCTTCTTACAACACTATGTTACACCACAACACTCATGTGAATTAAAGGCCAACTACGAGTACCTATTCAAATCTCTCGGCCTCCCGGTTCGTCGGACATTATTTATAAAAACCTTCAGTTAGCTAGTTTAGTTTAATTCAGCAAAGTATTTATTTCTGTTGAACGTCGAGTGACAGATAGTTATATATTTTAGAATTTGTTTCGATCCGTGTTTGATAGGCAACACAAGCGATCGCGTGGTTGCGTAGACAGTCGTTAGTGTGAAATATTGCTTTTGACAATTTTCAATAGGTATATCACTTACAAAACTAAAATAGCAAAATAAATCTATCGAGGAGGTGGCAAATAAAAAACGTCAATTTCAAATATGTAATTTTTTATCATTAGTGTAATCATAACTTCCAGAGAAAACAATGTAGACGTTAAGTATGAAAAGTTCTACAAGAATTTTACTACGGCGTAGCACTCGCAACGCCCCTCGTAGGCTGCTACACAGCACAATATTTTATAACGAACTCGAGTGTCAAATCATTCATCAATTTTGTGATTATATTAGCTCTAATAAGAGCTTGTAATCAATTAACGCGCCATTGACGGGTACGGGTTTCTCCGCCTCAGGGAGTTTGGATCGTACTTTATAATTCTGCTATTGTGGCTAAATTTTGCAATCACCCGTAGACCATCCAGGTACTAACAATATTTTGAAATGACTCCAGTTTATTGCTATAAATATTCTAAATGAAATGTGACTGAGGCTCTGGGATACAAATATTTTGGCAATTTTAAATTAATAAGACCAATTCGTGTACTAGCGACGCTGGCTACCACGCGTGTACTGGACGTTCTGCCGATTTTTTTTATTGCCGGTTTTATTACAAAGCAGGCGTTAAAAGTATTAATTAAAAGAGTTCAGCTTGCACCTGTGCAGTATCTGCAATTACTGTAATGGTCCTCTAGTAACTGCTAATAGTTTCAACACGCAACATTTCACCGTATAATCCCTGAACGTTTGTGAACTTGGGGCGTTAATTGCTCCAAATAATGCAGGCCACTCTAGTTAGTTCATAATACATGATACAGTACATTATAAATGAAGTCCAAACGTCGTGTGCACGAATTCAGATGGAGTTCAGAATGAATTTGGAATGGCATTAAAATGTACGCTCGTCCAACCATTCTTAATTTGTAATAGGTCTTCCGCCTGTTAATTCAGAAATACAATTACTATAATTAAGGACTCTTCTGTTCAGTCCTAAAGGGTTTTCTGTATTTAAAGAATGCCAGGTTTTCGAATTCGTATTCGAATACAAGTGTGACTATAAAATTGAATATATTTGAGATTAAATATCGTCATACTTGGTTAGGGTTGCTCCAAATAACGTCACGGATTTTGATGTAATTTCCTATTAAATACATTTTTTTTAAATTATGGCTAAACGCTATTTATTTAGATGTATTCGTGAAGTACTAACAGAAACAACTTCTATGACATAGATGTAACCGTATGTCATATAATTATACATACATATAAAAAAAGTTAAAAAAAGTGATTGTTCCTTTCCATGTGGTCGTCGCCTGTAATAGTTCTGACAATTACCTTTAATCTTATTGTTTTTCTTTGTTATCTGTTTTCTACGATGTACAAAATGTTGGCCATCTAAATAAATAAATACATGTTAGATTCGCTACAAAATCCTTTAAATTTATTTTTTTCCATGACACTCAAGTAATATATACATCCTACACAATCAAAGTATTTAAATGAAACTTATTTTACAGTGATTCCAAACGTGGCCGTATGCTTCGCCCCGTATTTCCCTGTACCGTTCAAAACGGAACGGACACAACTTCCAACTTCGTTCCCGAACCGAGGCGCACGCAATTACTTTTAGTTTATGACGGCGTCACATGTGGCATACACTCACTGATCCCGAACGTGTACCTACCTATGATGTCTACGTGCTAGCACACCGATCAAATTAGACGTGATGATGTAACGGCCTTTGATCAAAACATTAATGTCCTTTACTTATCGATATCACAACAACCTTCAGAATAACCTTTTCATATAACTTGTGATCTATGACAATGTGTCTACACACACTACAATAATTTAGGCATAATAGAGCAGGGCTTTTTCAGTAATTGTCGGTTAACCGTTAAAGCTATCCTGAAATTGAGAATTGATCAATTTCTACCGCTAAGCCTTTTCTATTAATATAATGTATTTGGAATCAATGGTTAAAGGATGTAGTTACGTGTTGTATAGCATACCCCATGCTACAGGCAACCAGAGATAAAATTGCAACCAAAATTATTTCAGTTATAAAACTTGGTATAAAACCCTGATCTAATTCCCAATGTTGCAGATTAATGAGAAAATTTTTATTTAGGACATCCCGGCTTATATCGGCTTTGGAAAAAGAAAAAATCTCTCGTCACTCTTTTATATAATAAATTTTATTAGAAAGTGTATAATATTTTTCCTTATGTTTTTCCTCTGAATATTTGGCTCTCAGCCATGGGCGGCAACAAATACAATTGAATTATGTCTGTTAGATTGCTACTCTTTTTACTTGAGTAATAATTAGCATTCATACTATAGTATACCTATAGTATTATTCTCTTAGAGTGACTTAGCCTGTTTTACCATAAACCAAAATAGGTTTATGTTTTCCCAATTAATAAAATTGGTTACGAGTCTATCCTTAAAACTAATGAACGCAATACTTTATTTCGCCCCACTAATGTATATATCAATTCTACTTTTTTCTACGATTTAACTACCAATACTATTGAATGTTTTGAAATTTTCCAGACACATTTTATATAGTCATAAGTGATAAACTTCACAGCTCCACGTTTTCACATGAAAGGCATCGAAATAATGTCTTTGTATTGCTCATAATATAACCGGTACACCGGCGCCACAGATCTTCAATAAGAAGACTCAATAAGATATAAGAAAATACGTGTGAATATTTCTTTTGTTCTAATAAAGATTACGAGAATAATGTATGTACATATATGGGTGCTCTGTGACGGTGAACCGTGAGTATTTTTCATAAAAGTCTCTTGTCCTTCAGTTAACAAACGTTTAAAGGGTCACAATTTTAGGGTACCACCGTACTCGTAATTTGGGCACTTTCTAGTGTGATCGTTCAAAGATATTTAGGGCAAAACCCAAGTTTCAATTTTGGAATGAATCGAGAGCTCCATATCCCATGTCCCTTAGGCATAGCAATAGCTACATTAGAGTGTGTCCATTTATACAGCGAAATCTAATATATAGGTTTTACAAATATTCATAGCGTAATGGGGTAATAGACTCTAAACGATCTGCTAATTAATTTAATCACTGTGTTTATTTAAAAGAATTTCATTTAAATATATTAATAAAGCTTAGTAAGGAATAAATAATTGTTAACACGTAGCGACTAATACTTGATTAAAGAATAATGCTAAACCCGTTTCCCTCTAGCTGAATCATCTCGGTTTAGGGCACCCGAAGGCGCTCCCAATATTCACAAGACGAACGGCCCCCCCATGACCGATATTGGAAAATTCCACTGAAAATTACTTCATGTCTCCGACTACGTTGACGAACATTGTTAGAAACCGCCAAGACAATGCCGGGCTACGTAATTAATACATTTCATCAAAGGTATTGTAAATTGTTCAGGTACTTCAGTCATATACATACATCATTTTATAAGGGTTGAAAGTTCCTTGGGCAATCATAATACTCGTACACATACGTATGTACATATACATTTATTGTTTCATTAGATTATTCAATTATATTTGACAAAATAATTTGTAATTCCAACATGAAGTTTTTGTTTTGGTGTTGTTGTATTTTTAAATGACAGATACATTAAATAAAGCCTTTAAAACAATATCTTGAAACATTTGCTCATTTTGTTTTGTTCTAATGTATATTTATGTATAACTATCCAAGTCAAAGATATATTGTTTTCTACGATAATTTATACGTCTCTTTTTAGGGTGGTTATAATATTTTTTTCCTTTCTTGTCGGCTTTTTAATTCCTAGTCCTAGATCGTGCCCGATATTGGAACATTCCATAACAAATTACCGTGCGTTTCTCGGCTCCCAGCTTTTTATTTCAAACAGGTATATATAACGCATTTTTAGTACCTGTACCAATGATACCAATTATGTATATCTCACTCGCTAACAATGTTTTACAGATTACTACGTAATTTTTACTGTGTGTGTTGCTATTTCCAGATTTCGATATTTCGTTTGAACAGACTTAGAAGATGTAAGAGAATGGTTTTGCTATCAAGAGACTATCATTCATTGGCCAAATGCGTTACTATATGGACATTCTGATTTCATTCTCCACACTGGTAGCAATACGTACTCGTACCACCTCGTCCATCACGCGCGACGCCGCTACACGACGAAGCCGCAATTTGTCAATGTTGCTGTTGAAACATTTGCTGTCTTGCCGCCCGCTACGCTCCAAGTTTTAGATGGATGAAACGACTAAATTTAAATATTACAGAAACCCGAATGCTAATATTATAACAGCGGACTCCTTAAACCTTAACACAGTCGAGAAGCAATAGTGCTGCGTTCTCTTTGGAATATTAGAAACACTATCCAATCCGTTTAGTAATATAACTTTTTATTATTATAGATTATTGGATGTATGTAAAGGAAACCCTAGTAATCCCTACATTTAGGGTACAACGTAAATCTGATCATGTCTCCATTAATTTGAAATTGCAAAACAAGTTATAAAGTAATCACATACGATAGTACTAACATTAAACAAACACTTTAGTTGATCTATCGATTATTCGAAATCTATCTGGGTGTTTGCGAAGAACTATAAACAAAGTAAAACAAATAGTAGTTAATTCTGTGAATAGCGAACAGAAACACAATAGGGGAAATGCAGAATTCGCGCATACACAGCGCTTCGTCAATCCTCGGTCACCAATACAAAGATTTGATTCAAATCATGTTCTACTATTGTTACAGAATCAATTTCTGTAGTGTTTTTTGAATTGAGGTATGGTGAATGTATTTACGAATATACAGTAGAAGTAGGTACTTCCTGATCGACAATTCTTGCAAAGGTTTTTGTTTTTTTTCTTCGGCGAAGATTCCGTGCTTTTATGTCGGCTAATAAACAATGGCGGTCACGTTTCAGTGAACTCGTTTGTCACCAGAATCAAAGTGTGGCGTGTCCATTTTAAAAAATGAATCTTGTAGATTTTTATCATTTTTGGTAATAGTAATAGGTAATTGGTAATAGTACAGTAGGTATACCTCTTGTATAGGCATTTGGTAAATTTCGAAAGCAAAAAAGCAATATGTCTTACGTATTTTTAAAAAAGACGGCTTCGATTATTCCCTCAATGCCTCTTGTGCGCTACTTATAAATCACTTATTGACACTGGTACGATCGCGATTTTGCCGATATTGACCCTTTGTGCTCGCTCCGGACATCCCGTTCGGTAGAACTAAAATGGATTCTTTCCCTGCTTTTACACGTCACAAGATCTTAATGTTCCAGCCAATAATGCGTAACTGATGTTGTCGTAATGTGACATATTTTTAGTTTTCAGAGGTATGTTAAGTGCCTAAAAAGAAAATAACAATGCAAGTAATGTTGCTTGACAACATAACTGATGTGGCCTAAGCCGAAATCTCAACCTCAAGAGTTATTAAATACCGCCCTTCTTCAAATTAGAAATAGTTTAATGACGTCAGTGTATCCCTGATATTGTCTAATGTATATCGATTTGTGTATATTTATTTTACATTGTCTAATATTATTCTTCAACAAAGTTGTAATCGTAACAGTTGTTTATTTGAACAAACTTATTTTGCAAATACCGCAGAATAATACTTCGGCAACTTGCTCCTTAACACTAAGCCAACAAGAAACTCCTTTTAAGGAAACATAAAAATGTTTTTGCTCATCAAAAATTCCCAAAACGTATACTGTGTTCCAAATAAATTTCACTTCCTGCTTTATTTTATGCGTACATTTTCGTTGGGTACGTAATATAAGATCATAAAAACTGGTGGAATGCAGGTCTCGAACTATGTGACGAATTATTCTGCGGTATCGGTGTATACGACTTGTGAATGAGTGTATGTTAATTTGGCGTACGTAATGGACAATTATTTACTTGGGAATGAAGAATTTATGGTGATTAGAGAACCAAATTTATTTTACGAAATTTAAACAGAAATGTATGTCCAATGAAAGTCATAATGTTTTAGAGTAATTAAACATGTTCGAAATTTAACAAATACAGCGGTTAAAATAATAATTAAGCCCGGAATTGTTACAATATTTAAAGCCCGTTTTTCACAAAAATTCTTTTCCTTTCCCTCATTTTCCCTTTCGGTACGATGATACGTAGATATTAATTTTTCTCGAAAATTTAATGTTTATTTGATATTCACCATAATTTGGAGTAATTTGCAAATATTTTTCTATAAAAAATTTGAAAAATTCGTGTGTGATAACAAGGGTAATATATAACAAAGCATTCATCTTCAAAGGAAAGATTTATATGTGATATAAAGAAGCTCGTAGCAACGATGCCTCTCCCTATAGTCGTGAGGGTTTAACGAGGTTTATAAAACGTGTTTAGGCTAACAAAGGACTATATTCTTTTGATGATGTCATGCTCGATATATTCGTACGGGTAACCAAACGAAACGTCTCAATTCTTTTTCGAGTAATTTCGTTTACGAGTTTAATATGTCATTACTAAATTATTACGATCATTTATATTGAATTAAATTTATTCTTCTCATGAATGAAACTGTAACACAATTGACGAATATAAAGTATAGAAATTGCATTATTGTTATTTATTTCTTTTAAGCGAACATCTTTTATGTCGTATGAAATTGTCAACAGTCTCATAAAATAGTAAGATGTCTCACGAACAAATCCAATTCACCGAACGATTTATGAGCTTTATAGCGGTTTAAATATTCAGCCGTGTTTGTTATAGTTTTACTAGATAGATAGTTTTAATAGATCGATAGATCAGTTTTAATAGATAGTTTTAATAGATCTATTTCAAATGTTTGTAAGTATTAAAGTAAATGAGTAAATTATGAGTTCTTAAAAGGAGTAAGAATTCAAAGTTTTTATTCAAATTTACCATTTATTTGTTTATTTTCGTCCTAATAATTTGAGTCCTCTACAAATTTTAATTAACTATGCATTACTTGCTTTAAACTGCTTTTAAGATTTAAACTCTAGTTGGGTGAAATGGTTGTTAGCATGAGGCACGAATAAACCGATAGCTTAAGGAATGCTCATGAAAATTTGTCACTAGAGGTCATCCATCTAAGGGCTGACCGCGCTTGTTGTTGAAGCTTAACTATACAGATCGTTTGTAACGCAACGATGCAACTTCGTCAGGGTGACAAGCATTTATATTATGAACAAGTTTAAAAACCGCTATTTCCAGCGTTGAAACGGCAACCTAATTACATTACTCAGCCGCTTAATAGCCTAACTCAATAGTTACCGGCATCCAGAAAAACCATTTATAAAATCTTTTATGCTTTAAGCGAGAAAAGGATTATCCATTTTACAAAAATGTCTTCAAAAGACATCTTACTTCTGGTAACTTATTATTTGTAACAAGGTTTTTGAATTGTGAAATTGAGATAAGTACGTACTGTTAGTTTGGTTTTTATTATGTTTTAATTTTGTAGTAAAATATTTCAAATATAAAATATATTTCGAGGAATAGCTATTGTGTGATGCTAACATAAGATGGGGGTAGTAATTGATAAATCTTTAAATGGCGTATATGTGGCGTTAAATGGCGTATATACACGCGAATACGCAATAGAAGTAAGATTCTTTTGGCATACCTAACATATTCAAGCTCAATTTAAAAAAAAAAAACTGCAAGAACTGTTAATTTTTATAAGTTACAATAGCTTATGTGATGTCCCACACATTCCGATATGTGCATATAATATAATCTCTCTGCAAAAAATCACATCGGTCAGTTGAATCGTCGTATCTACCAAAGATACTCGTAGATACTTCTTTTCTTAACCTTTGTAGATTTTCGACACATTTAATATTCTGTATATTGTGATTATCTATTTCTTATTAACATACATTCCAAAATACCATATATTTATGGAGAAAAGTTAGTTATTAAAGTTATGGGAAAATGTCATTAGGATCCAGTTGACCAGCATATTACGATGTGACGCCTTCACGATGATTGAACACAGCGGAATTTATTGATAGGATAGATCAATACAGGCGTGCGTCGGAAAGCGGACCGATACATTATGATTAGGAGTCAACACCTGGGGCTCAACGGCGAAATATGGATATGGTAATAGCAACTATGCTACCTCTTCAACCGTAACTTAGATTGGTAGTGGTGTGGTACGCTAATAGCCAAACATTAACTCAAATGCAGGGGTGTATTTTAAACATTTAAGGTATCCATAAAACAGCATGTAAGTAGGTTCTGATTAACACTTGTTACGGCTTGCCGGAAGCTAAGAGAGCGGAAGGAGGTTTTAAAACTTCCGACTTAATAACTCCATTCTGCAGCGGTAAGCTTCCGAGTTGCTGGCTGGAAAGTGCAAAGTATCAAGACGATTATACTCACTTAATTCGTTATCCTATCCGCCATTTTTACAGTCCATAGGCTAATTAAAACTAGTCGATTCTAGATGTTACCGCCCGTGGCCCAAACATGATTGAAATATGTAAATGTATGTATTTCTATCGTCCTCGTCGTTTGCGTCAGTAAATATATACTTAATAAATGATATAGCGAAACGACCACTAAACACGAACAGTTGGTACCTGCATTTCGGTTTAAAATACTAGTAGAATGTAGTAAGCATTCCTGAGAGTACAGGTAAAGGTAATTTCGTTGGAGAGAATGCTTGAGAACTTTGAATTTAGTTTTATTACCTGCCCACCCTGTTCGCGTTATGTTCACAAGTGACTGGAATTATTGGAATTATGGTCGCACTGCAGCTCTTCAATTATATTAAGTTAAGTTGTAGTAAAAAGTCATTTTGTAGTATTATAATACAAGTTCCTTTCGTAATTAAATGTTTATTTTAGGTATGATAACTTTATCGCTCCTTATCAATGTTTTTCGTAAATTTTATTTATAAACTAGATGTATCCTGCGCGCGTTGCTACGCCATAAACTGTAATAAATTTGAAGCAAGAACAGTGGCGCCATCAGTCGTAAATTATTCGTACCAACTTAGAAACCTTCCCGGGCACAATAACATTGCTAAAGATCATCACATGATCAAATGCTTAGTTTACGAGTCTATAAAGAACATACAGACAAACATTCATTTTTATATAATAGATTGAAATAATTAAAAATTAAAATTTTGTTAAATTATTTAAAAAATAGACTACGACATATTCTCGAACCTAGTAAATATACACAAAAAATTTCGTAAAAATCGGTCAAGCCATTTCTGAGGAGTTCGACCAAAAACATTTAGACACAAGTGTTTTATATATTAGAAGAAGATTTATTCGTATCGACTCACGAAGAACAAAACCCATTAATGCACATTTAGTATTGGTCATCAAACATCCGAATGAAGGGTTCGAAACGCGCTCACGGTTTCTTTTATTTATATTCGCGACGTGTCCGAATGCTTGATGGATATCGAATAACTTTATCCTTTCCACGCGGTATTTTGTTACGTCCGTGATCGGATGTGTTGCCCGAAAAGTTTCTTGTTTTTGTATCTAGTTACCTAATTTCCTTATATTTCGGTACAATTATAACAAATATCAAGTTATTGTAATACGATTTTATTACTATCACGTTTCACACCACACTTGTGACTGTATAAATGAATTTGACTATTCGTTTTTTGATAATAATCGTTCGGTTTATTGATTGTTACTGAATGATAACCAAACGGGACCGACAGTTTAATGTGCCATTCGAAATACGGAAAAGCGAACACGCTCGTGGAAATGATATCCTTTCGTGTTTTGTTGATAGATTGACTTGCTGATTAAACCCTTATGGCCGTTTTCCTTTTATTTCATTGACGCAACAGTATCCTCTTTATTGCCCATAAAAGTCGCAGTAAGCAATGAAAAACGTTTTTTCCTTATGAAAGTGCGCAATTTTAGTTGTCCGAGAAAATTCACACATTAATTATGTTTTATTTGGTCAATTAACTTATTCTTTTTGTTACCAAAACAACAGTTTTATATGTTGGCGTTATATCCATAGCGGTAGTTAATCAATCTCCCATAGTATTGATGACTCTACGTTGAGTTTTCTATATATTTTGTCGGAGGTTTTATGGTCTATCTTTATTAATTTTATTTTTTTTACACTTCTAGCGATATTCTTGGCAGAAGGTAATTTAATTTAAAAAAGATTGTTTTACATCAGAAATAGATCATAAATATTTATGGCAGTCACCGCTTCTTCAGCGCTAACTTCTTTCCAGCTAAAGCACCACTTCATTAATTTATATACGTAAAATAAAAATTTGTCCGAGCATAAACTACACGTATTGAGACTAAACTATAGTTACTGAAGTTAAACAAATTTCATGATACGCTTACAAATTAAATCATAGACTTTGAAATCTCAACCATCTAGTACGCATCATGTTTGATGTAGATGTTTGTTGGATGCAATGTACTGTACACAGCCCGTGAGGTAACTTAATATAACAAGGGTGCTAACGTTATGTTTACTGGACGACGTGTGCAATCAGTAAACGGAACGTCGACTCCAACACTGTCAGTTCGAACATCAGGGTAATTGCTTAAATTATTATGACGTCTGCACACAGACTACACGGTTGCGATTCGATTTCCGTTCTAACACGATAACTTAATGGGAAATTATTAACATTAAGGATGCAAAAAGTAACGGATCTTATTAGGATTTTTAATATATTATTACTCTACATAAAAACCTTAAGCGATTTATAATAACTTTTTATTTTATTAAATAACTTTAAATCGTAAAAAACAGACAATTTCCACGAAGACGATTTCTTCTGGAGTCGATAGAAGTTAAGCTTTTAGTGGAAAGTGAGATAATAGCATCATTTGTTTGTTCTCGGAGAAACTTGGTGCTCAGAAAGAGAATTCAGACTAGTTTGGCGAACTGCGTTTAGAAACTTGATTAGTTTGTCTGCCAAGTTGGTGGTTAGTTGGCTGTGCAGCTTAACATTGACTTGTTTCTTAGTAGATAACTGCCCTGGGTGTTATTGTTTTGTATTAATAATAAATTACTTGGTAGCCAAAATATTAAGGATATTTTGACTTTGACCGAAACTTTGACCGAGACTTAGTTTCTACGAGCCAATTTCAATAATATCCTGAGAGTATAGTAATATCCTATAGTATCAGTAATATCCTATGTTACTAGTATCTAATACAACTTCAAAAGAGCTACCAACATGTTGATCGCTTTAAAAGACAGCCATTTCACGCATTCTTGAATAGCGCTCTGTAATAAAGATTCCGTAATATTTGATAAGAGTGTTTCTATTATTATTAATACAATAGTGTTACTACTATTAATAGATAATTATTATTTCGACATAAAATTTGTGTGAGTTCTGATCGCAGTGCCCACATATAATTTTCCAAGCAGACTAAAATCCTTTGGACAGCAAGGAATTTTATAAACTACATAGGCTATTCAACGGCTATCTGAAACAGTGTTGCCCCGAGGGCAAGAGCCTAACCAAATCTGAACAAGAAGTTTAGTGACTGTACAATAAACGTCAGAACGTTTGAGTAGATAAAAGGTAATTGTAATTGAGTGAGCACGAGCTTCCAACTGGGATAGCAGGAGTTAGTGTGGCGTCTGAAGCTGTTTGCTTTGTTTCTTAAATTCCACCTCCTATCTTCATAAGTGCATATCTTATCCAACTCGTGAGGTCTGGAGCATACTCAGTTAAAATTTTGCAATGTGGATAGGCAGAGATACCTCCTTAGTGGTCAGACCCTTGCAATTTTTGTATACTATCGATAAGGCCTCCGACGAGGTTTGTCGACTGTTATCTGAAGATCCCAAGGGAAATACTGTGTGTGCGATGGGAGTGAATTGAAGAGAAAAACAACTGAAACTTGATAAAAACAGAGAGGGCTGCAGAAGGCAAAGTACCGAGAGGGGCTATTTCTAAAGGAACTGTCGTAAAACCATATAATAATATTTTACACTATTAAGTTATACCCGTTGTACGTCGCCATCATACTGTTTATCTGTAAATCAAAACATTTTCGAATCATTAATCCAAGTGTGAGTCGCGTTGAGTGTCGCTTAACTTTACAAATAATTTGCAATCATCAACAGCGTCAGGATTCTGAAGAAGTAATTCGGTAAGCCAAATAAACTTACAATTGACAGATCTATTATTAATTAAATAAGTAACATTTACTTAGAAGATTGATGGTAATTGTAAGCGAATGACTACCGCCCTACCAGCTGATGCTAAACGAATAAGTACGATTGTCTTAATCTGCTTATTTATTTCACGAACTTCAAAATATAAGGCCAGAGGTTCATTTGTTCTATTTGTTAATTAGAAAAAAAAATATACGGTCCGAATTGAGTACCTCCTCCTTTTTGAAGTCGGTAATAAAGAGTTTGTGTCTCTTGTAATTGTAATAAATACATTATCAAGCTCACGTGTTTCAGTATGACTTGTGCTAAATTGATAAATCATTAAGTTTGGTATAGTTTGGTAAAAGTTTGGTAAGTACAAGAACAGAGTGGATTGACGGCGTTTGTTAGGGATTGAACAGTTGGACCCACGTCGGGATTTGAAACCAATTAGCACGGTTCCCTTCACTCCCGTAGTTCGTCCACTAATTTCGAATTAATGTCTGAATCTTAGACGATCCAAGGTTAATAGGTTTCGTTGTTCTAAGTAATCAGTTACGTAGCCGACGCTTGGCAACCGGCCAGATAACACGTAGCAACGGGAGCGAAAAGGCGATAATATTAAGATTTTTCTTAATAAAGTGCAAATGCTACAGTTGTTATTAAAATGGGAATTTTTACAATTATATCAAGCGACAGATACCTTTTTTTAAAGATAGAACTCTGATATTACTAGTTTCATCTATACTAAGAATATAAAGCTGAAGAGTTTGTTTGATTGTTTTGTTGTTTGA